>PISX010011431.1:0-65130 GCA_004024625.1 Mellivora capensis
GCATCTTGAGCCTTAACCTAGACCTGCTGAATCAAAACTTGGTTTTTAACAAGAACCCCAGGAGATCTGTGCGCACAGTTAAGTGTGAGGAGCACTAACAGAAAGCACAGACTTGACAACCAGCCTGCGGGGGGCAGAACCTCATTTCTGTCCACTGACTAGGCGTGTAACCTGGAACAAGTTCCCCAGCTTCTCTGCGCCTCAGTTCCCTCACTGGGTGCACGGAGACAGCAATGGCGCCTAAGTCATAAGGTTGCTGGTAGTATTAAAGGACATAAAATATGTGAAGTGCTTATCAAACTTATGAAGTTTGTCCCTACATCCTTCTAGCAATCACAGCGTTCTGGCTCAAGAGTAACAGAGGATCTAAGCTGTAGCTCATCGATGTGCCCCACTTGCTGGTGGGTCTATAAGCAGGCAACGAGGAACCGGGCTCAGCCTACAAAAAACCACATTCCCCAACCGGCTGTCCTTTCAAGCCAAACTTGCGGGGTTTCCGTAAGCAGTGCATAACACACAGCTGCTTGTAGAGACCACTCAAACCCAGACTGAGTGAAACCCTGCCCATGCATTCTGTTTGCTGAATGTTGAAGGAAACAATAGGGGGACTCATTTTCTGCCCTAGAAACTATATATGTATATATGCGTGTTATATGTATAAGTGTGAATTCTTTACAGCACGGTTTTGACAGCAAAAAAAGAAAAAAACTTGAATTTAATATCAATCATTAATGGTTAAATTGTGCTATAGTCATTAAATCAAACCAGTATAAAGAATGAGACCTCTTTCTATGCAGTCATGTGCAAGAAAACTATAGAATATATATAATATGATCATTTCCATAGATGGAGAAAGATATAGGCAATTTACATGGAATATTTCTAAAAAAGATAAATTAACGGTAATATGTTCAAAGGCATTTTGTTATGTATCTTTCTGTATCTTCTCATTGTTTGGCTTTACCTTTTGAGTATGAGGGCAGTAATAATTTTTAAGAAAAACTAGGGGAAAAAAAATCTCAAACAACCTAACATTATACCTCCAGGAACTTGAAAAAGAAAAAAAAAAAACACAACAACTAAGCCCCAACTTATCAGAAGAAAGGAAGTAATAAACATTAGAGCAGAAACAAAATACAGACCAGGAACACAATAGAAAAGATCAACTAAGAACTGATTCTTAGAAAAGATAAACAAAACTGACAAACCTGTAGTTAGAATAAAAGAAAACAGACTCAAATAAAATCAGAAATAAAGAGACACAGTAAATGACACCACCCCAATACAAAGGGTATGAGACTACTGTGAACAATTATATACCAACAAATTGGACAATCTAGAAGAAATGGATGAATTCATAGAAACACACAATCTATCAAGATTGAATCATGACAAAATAGAAAACTGAGGTGCCTGGGTGGCTCAGTTGGTTAAGCGTCTGCCTTTGCCTTTGGTCAGGATCCCAGGGTCCTGGAATAGAGCCCTGCATCGAGCTCCCTGCTCAGCAAGGAGTCTGCTTCTCCCTCTCCCTCCGCCTGCTGTTCCCCCTACTTGTGCTCTGCCACACAAATAAATAAAACCTTTTTTTAAAAAATGAAGAAATAGAAAATCGGGGCACCTGGGTGGCTCAGTGGGTTAAAGCCTCTGCCTTCAGCTCAGGTCATGATCCTAGCGTCCTGGGATCCAGCCCTGTGTCAGGCTCTCTGCTCAGCAGGGAGCCTGCTTCCCTTCCTCTCTCTCTGCCTGCCTCTCTGCCTACCTGTGATCTGTCAAATAAATAAATCTTAAAAAAAAAAAAGAAAAGAAATAGAAAATCTAAACAGACCAATAAGGAGTAAGGAGATGGAATCAGTAACCAAAAACCTGTCATCAAAGACATACCAGGACCAACAGGTTCTGAAGGATTCTACCAAGCAATTAAAAAAGAATGTCAATCCTCAAATTCCTCCAAAAGAACTGAAAAGGAGGGGACACTTCCAACTCACTTTATGAGGCCATTATTACCCTGACACCAAAGCCAGATAAAGGCACTATAGGCCAATACCCCTAATGAATAAAGATGCAAACATTTGCAACAAAATACTAGCAAACCACATTCAACAACACATTAAAGGATCATACAACATGACCAAATGGGATTCATCCCTGTGATGCAAGAATGGTTCAACATATGCTACTAAATGTGATAGAGCACATTAATAGAAGGAAAGACAAAAAAATCATAGGATTATCTCAAGACATACAGAAAAAGCATTTGACTAAATTCAACACCCAATTATGATAAAAACTCTCAACAAATTGGATATAGAAAGAACATACCTCAACATGATCAAGGCCATATAAGAGAAGCCCACAGCTAACATCATATTCAATGATAAAAGGTTGACCACTCTTCCTTCAAGATCAGGAACAAGACACAAAGGTGCTCACACTCACCACACCTAGTCAACATAGTACTAGGAAAAATACTAAAAGACATGAAACCACAAAAGACCTTGAATAGCCAAAGCAATTCTAAGGCAGAACTGCACAGTTCAAGGCATCACACTTCCTGATTCTGAACTATATTACACAGCTATAGTAATAAAAACAGTATGGTACTGGCATAAAAACAGACATATAGACCAATGAAAGAAAATCAGGAGTCCAGAAATAAATCCACACATATATAGTCAACTAATATCTGACATGGGACCCAAGACAACTCAATGGAGAAAAGATAGTTCTTCAGTAAGTGGTGCTGGAAAAACGGAATAACCACATGCAGAAAAATGAAACTAAACTCCTATCTTACACCACTCACAAAAATTAATTCAAAACGGATTAAAGACTTAAACATAAGACCTGAAACTGATATGAAGAAAGCAAAGAAAACGCCCCTTGAGGCAACTGTGTGGCTCAGTGGGTTAAGCCTCTGCCTTCAGCTCATGTCATGATCCCAGGGTCCTGGGATCGATCCCCGAATCAGGTTCTCTGCTCAGCAGGGAGCCTGCTTCTCCCTCTCTCTCTGCCTGCCTCTCTGCCTACTTGTGATCTCTGTATGTCAAATAAATAAATAAAATCTTAAAAAAAAACACCCCTTGACATTGGTCTTAGCAATGATTTTCTGGATAGGACCCCAAAAGCACAAGGAACAAAAGCAGAAATCAGTAAATGGGACGACATCAAACTAAAAAGCTTCTGCACAGCAAAAGAAACCAGAACAAAATGAAAAGGCAACCTATGGAATAGAAGAAAATATCTGCAAACTCTATTTGAATAGGAGGTTAATATCAAAAATATATAAACAACTCCATACAGCTCAATAGCAAAGCAAACAACTTGATTTAAAGATGGGCAGAAGAACTGCACATTTTTCCAAAGAAGACATACCCATGGCCAACGGGTAACTGCAAAGGTGCTCAACATCATTAGCCACCAGGGAAATGGAAATCACAACCGCTATAGGGTCTTTTTTTTTTTTTTTAAAAGATTTTATTTATTTGTCAGAGAGAGAGGGAGAGAGAGCGAGCGAGCACAGGCAGACAGAGTGGCAGGCAGAGGCAGAGGGAGAAGCAGGCTCCCTGCCGAGCAAGGAGCCCGATGTGGGACTTGATCCCAGGACCCCAGGACGCTGGGATCATGACCTGAGCCGAAGGCAGCCGCTTAACCAACTGAGCCACCCAGGCATCCCCGCTATAGGGTCTTACAGCCGTTCCTCACCCCTGTTAGAACGGCTGTCATCAGAGAGACAAGAAATAACAAGTGTTGGTGAGAATGTGGAGAAAAGGAAACCCTTGTGCGTTGTTGGTGGGAAAGTAAATTCATAGTCTGGAGGTTCCTCAAAAAACTACAACTAGAATTACCCTATGACCCAGCAATTCCGCTTCTAGATATTGATCAAAGGAAATGAAAACAGGATCTCAAAGAGATGCATGTATCCCCATGTTCATGACAACATTATTCACAAGCCAAGGAAGTGGGAGGTCATAAGACAGACCTTGCCAAGGGACGTCAGGAGGCAGACATTTTGGTATCCACGCAACAGCTTTTTCCTTCTCCTTTCCTCTTTTTTTGTCAGAACCTGCATTCAACGATCCGGGTTAAAAATGAAGGACACTAATCTTCCAGCCTCCCCTGAAAACAGAAGTGGCCAGTGACTAAGTGCTGGACAATGAGGCAGAAGAGAAATTCTTCAAGTATAAAATGTTTTACATGATTTTTTTTTAAAGAAGCAAGAAAAAAGCCTCAGACCCTTCCTTTCTACTGTAGTTGAATGGGAACATGATGTCTGGAATGGCAGTGGCCATCTTGCAACCCCAGAGAATGGGACACTCCTACACTGAAAATTGCAGAGAAAAAATGTTGGAAAGGGCTTGGGTTCTGATGACTTTCTCGAGTTGCTGGACCAATCTGTAATGGCCTAGCTCTATACCCCTTAGAAAGTGAGGTAACAGATGTTCCTATTATTCAGATCACTTTTTATTGGACATTCTACTATTTGCAGCTCAAAGTATCCCCACTTACACAGCTGCCAACCACCTGCCTTAGGAATGAGCCAAGGACCCAATTTACAATCTAGCAATAGATGTATAAAGATTTTTTTTAATTCATTTGACAGACAGAGATCACAAGCAGGCAGAGAGGCAGGCAGAGAGAGAGAGGGAAGCAGGCTCCCTGCTGAGCAGAGAGCCCGATGAGGGGCTCGATCCCAGGACCCCAGGATCATGACCTGAGCCGAAGGCAGAGGCTTTAACCCACTGAGCCACCCAGGTGCCCCGCAATAGATTTATATAATTATGGAAGGAAGATATATTCCTGGTATCTGGTATGATTTTCTATATGACGTTCAGAATCACTTTTGATTTTCTGTTCATGGACCCAAAAGGGAACAACTCTGATTCCATTAAGCAGCTACTGTGGGCCAAGCAAAATATTAGGCACTTGATCTAAAGTGAGTCACCTCAGCAACTTCCAGACCAGCCCCCTTTGGCTGGGGAAATAAAATCACATCTGTATTTCCTCAAATCTCATTTAAACAATTTCGCATTTACTTTCATTACAAATGCAGACCACAAACCACTCAAGTACTTGTGACTTTGCCACCTATAGAAATCACAGCTATAGTCATATCACACTGGAGTTGTTGAAGACAGCTCGAAATATCACTGACCCTCATCACTCTTTCAAAGGTACCATAATCCGTAGGCTTGCTGCGAAATCTTGTTATTTAACATGTTAATAAACACACAGGCCACTGCATCACAATTTTTCAAACGTTTTGGTAACTGAATGTTGATATAACTGGCTTCCTTTGTAACCCTAAGTGTTTGATTTTATGCACCTAAAAATGTTATTCTAAGAGGTATTGATGGGAGGCGCCTGCGTGGCTCAGTCGGTTAAGTGGCTGCCTTCAGCTCAGGTCATGATCCCAGAGTCCTGGGACTGAGCCCCATGTCGGGGTCCTTGCTCAGCTGGGGGCCTGCTGCTCCCTCTCCCTCTGCTCTGCTCGTGTTTTCTCTCTCTCTCAGTCTCTCTGTCTCTCAAATAAATAAATCTTTTTAAAAAAAGAAAGAAAGAAAGAAAGAAAGAGCGAGCTATCGATGGCTTCACCAGATTTACAAAGGGATCCTTGGCACAAAAGGGGCTTAGACCCCATGAAACTAGTCCCCCTTGTGACTGTTCAATTCACTGTCCATGCAGAAAACCAGGGTGATCTTTTTAAAGGTAATTAAGATGAAGACATGACCATTAAAACCGGAAACAATCCTCAATTCCTGACTGATCTGGCCCTGCAGGATCTTGTTTGAGCTGGCTCACAGCTCCTAGGCAGTCACAGTCGGTTGAGGGCTCTCCCAGCTCTCTAGCCCTGGGTCACTTCTGCTCCCATCACATGGGCGGCCTTCCACTTCTTTGAAATCTACAAGCAGATTTGCACCTTGGGGGCTTCATCCTTCCCGTCTCTGCTGCCTGGAATGCCTACTCTTAAAGCAGCCGCTTCATGTTCAGGCTTCAGTGATGAGCCAGGACATCACCTCCACAGAGAAGTCTTCCTGGCTATCCTCTGCCAAGCAGCATCCCACCCCTCTCCTGTTCTGTCCTGCCCTGCCCCCAGGCATTTCCTGTTTACTTCTTTCAGAGCTCTTGCCACAACATAATTATATTGATTTTTGCTCACTACTAATTCCTGGCATCTAGCAAGGGGCCCGGTACATGTAAAAACCTGACATTCATGGAATGAAGGAATAAACGACAGAATTAAGTGAAAAGGAAGCTATCATTCATCCATTTTAGAAGTGAGGAAACTGAGGCTCAGAGATGTAAAATTATTTGTCCAAAGCCACCCAGTGGTAAAGGTATTATTTTAACTGTGGTCCCTAGGCCTCCCCTTTATCCCTCCACCATTTCTAACTTTTCCCGGCTACATTTCCCCCAATCTGGAAAGCAGAATGGACCCAATATAAGTTTGTATGGTGTGATTTCATAGGACTTCAGTGCCCTACTGCTCAAGGATATCTGCTTAACAAACCATCAAAGCTACTTCCTTGAGTATTTCCAGGAGAGCCAAATTGAACAAAAATATATTACCTGATTAGAGCGACTCTTCCTGTCATTGTCTCTGTACATACATCGACACACGTTTTTCCTCATCTATGAATCTTATCAATACAAACAATAAAATCAGATGGAAGGAAGTCAAAAAAGGGTAGACTAAGGAAGAAAAAAATTTAACCCAAATTAAATGCTAGTATATGGAAGTACATAAGGCACTTTATATCAGATATGTGGGCAATTTTGGCCACAGGCTTCCTAGTAGCCAGCATCAAGTGAGAAACATGTCAGTTACGTGACATATTCTGAAGATTAAAAAATTCAATCAATTTTCAGGAAGAGCACAACCATTTCTGTACTCTAAGTATTGAGAGAAATTCCCCTTGTGGGTCCTTATAATGAAAGCATGATAGGATAGAGTGATCAGTATTCTCAACGACAATCTTATAAAAAAATATACCAAGCTTCAGAGAATGGTGTCTTATAGCAAATCTCAACAGACATGACTGGTATGCCCAATCCTATGCCGCACTGCATCGCCTTGCTCCTTCAAAGCATGGTCCCTGGACCAGCAGCATCACCTGGGAACTTGCTAGAAATGCAGAATCTCAGGCCCAATGCCAGGCCTGCTGAATCGGTCTGTATTCTACTGACAAGATCTGCAGGTGATTCTCATGAACGTTCAAGTTTAACAAGCGCCGGTCTCAAGGTTAAGCTTGATCTCAGGCAAAATTTCCAAGAAACTGGTATTCACTTATTCAGGCAACACATATTTACTGAGACTTTGGTGGTAAGAAAGGATTCCGACCAATAGGACATATTCTTACCAGTATGACACCAAAAGCACCACCATAAAGGAAAATATTGATAAATGGGTCACCATTCAGAGTGAGTGGCAAAGTAAGCCATAAACAGTATTTGCAATAATCCCAAATGAAAAGGGGAGAACTTGAATATGTCCCAGGTACCCTCTTAATGATGAGACTATAACAATAAAATAAAAACTCTCTACACGTATGGAGCTTACCTGCTAATTGGAAAAGACATAAACAAATAAAATGAAACAAGTAAAGGGCATCAAGTCAGGGGACAAGGTTGCAGTTTCATAAAGGGTGAACAGGGAAGGAAGGCTTCACTGATGAGGCAGCGACCTATACAAGGTCAAAGAGCTAGCTATAAAAATAGCTAGGGGAAGAGTATTCCAAGCAAAGGGAACAGCGAGTACAAATACCCCGAGACAAGAAATGCCTGGCACAGCAAGAAGGCCAGTGTGGCTGAAGCAGAGTGAGCAGAAGAGCAATAGGTATGCAGGGGGGCCAAATCATGTGGGGCCTTGTCGGCCATTTTAAGGATCTAAGCTCTGAGAAAGATGAGAAGTCCCTGGAGAGAAAGTAATAGGGAGCCACTGCAGGATGCTGAGTGGGGGAAATGGCATAATGAAGTGCTTCTAAGATTGGTTTCTAAGAGGTACATGTAATGGCTCGAGAGAATCCAGCTGAGTATACTGCACTAACCCCAGTAAATGGGGATTCATTCATTCATCTATTTATTAGGTGCCAAAGCTGTGCTAAGTAGTGTGGGGAGGATATAGACTAGGGTAATAACTGAAGGAATTGCCAGAGCAAAGTGAATATAAATGACATTGGAAGGAAAGAAACCCAGGACATAATAACAGATTATTTATAGAGAAATGACAGAAGTTGGCAACTCAATTTAATCAACGTTTATGGATCATCTACTGGGGGCAAAGCCATATGCTGGCTAGGGTGCAGGAGTGGGGATGGCGCAGGAGACATATATTCCCCTCAGAAGGGCTTCCAGCCAGGCGGGCTCAGCCCCTGCCCTGCACTTTTCAAGCCTGAATTTCTCAGATTCCTGCAGCTGAGGCTGGCAGGGAGACTAGCTTATTTGCTCAGGTTAAGAGCTGGTTTTGGTGTTGGTGGTTGGGGTGGGCGGTTGAACAACCCTCAGAACTTGTTCTTTCTCCTGGGAGTAGGGGCCAAAGAACCTCAAATTGATTAGTATAAAAAGACAGATTTGGTTTGGCAGGAGGGCAGCAGAGAGGTCTTAATAAATGCCTGTTTGGATCAGGGTTGCAGACTGGCCCTGGGCCACCAGTTTTGGGGCAATGAGTCCTTGAGGTCTGTGTCCGTCTGTATGACCTGACGGGTCTCCCACTCTTCGCCACCCCATTCTGGAGAGAAGACCCCAAGGCACACAAAGGGAAAGCAGTCCAAAAAAGCCCCGAATTTGAAAATTGCCTACCACCAGACTGCAAGGTCTGAGGAGCAGATGCAAACGAAATGCAAATGAAATGTAAATAGCCCTGTGGCCTTCTAAAAGGTTTTCTACAACTGGAAGGGCCCTTGGGGAACTGCTAGCAGATAACAGTGACTCAGAAGCAGCGTGAACTATTTCAAGACAACGTTGTCACACAGATCTTTGCTACCGTGCCAGCACAGTGCAGTCTTTAGTGATTTTTTTCTCACTTGTATCAACCTCACCTTCTATAAATAAAAAAAAAATCAAGTCTGCCTCTGTTATCTTAGAAGTTATCTAAGTTAATTACACTTTAAAAAACACTGTGGACCTTTTTCTTCAAATGCCTCTTTCACCCAAATAAAGTCATGTTGAATGTGTCACTTCCTCCCTAGAACAATATTTGGCTCCACTGGGTTATGAATGAATATGCCTCTCTTTCAGTTCTAGTTACTATGATCCTTTGGAGGATTTTTCCCCCCCTACTCCACAGGAACTGGCACATTCTCCTCTAATGGTCACATGCTGAATTCAAAGTGAATCCAGAAAAAAAAATGTAGTTGTGAAATCCAATTCACTTCAAGGAGCCACTGGAAAACTATTCATTAAGAAAACCTGTCCTGTTAAGTACGTTGTCATCTTGACAACCCTAACTACGTGTTTTAGAATGAAAAATGCACATTCGATTACAATGGGGTAAACTTCTGTCTCCGTTTATGCGTTTCAAAGAGGGCACCCCCATTAGACAGGCATTTTAAAAGAGCCCTGAGATTAACTGAATAGTAAGCAACCACAGTCAGCACATCAGACCCGCAGCTGGGCAGTAATTCTGGGTTACAGACGGCGGCGCGGGGGACCGGCGGGGGCGGGGGGGGGTGTCGTCAAAGCCATTTACCTCCACGTTAGCCATGGAAACCATGAAAACCTAACCAGCCCCCCAAACTTCCAATACTTTGCCAGCAGTCTTAACATTCGAGGGTGCTTCAGCTTTTCGACAGGACGGTCAAAAGAAGGGAAATCCCTTTCATTTTCGAGGAGTTCCCCCCGCCCCAAAGGGCCTCCAGGAAGCTGTTGGGCAAGGAGGCATCTGGGGAGACGCCACGTTCGGCGTAAAACAAGAACAAAGCGCAAAGACGCGGAATCCCAACAGCTGAGAAACTGAAAAAGAGAGGGGGGTAGACGGACAAAAATAGATGAACCTCTGGAGACTGAGGAAACGACAGTGCCAGAGTAACAAGGCATGCGGGGGCGCGGGGGGGGGGGGGGGCGCTGCTCCTGCAGCCGGGAGTCCGGGGAAAGGGCCGGGCAGGCGGCGAGCGCCCCCCCGCGGCCGGGGCTGCCTCTTACCTCCTGGGCGAGTTTCTGCTTGAGCACCAGCGCGGCGCACAGGTAGCCCGCGCGGCCCACGAACAGCTCGTCGGAGCCGCACTCCAGGAAGGACACCGGCGCGCAGACGGCGCACAGAGCCCGGAACTTGCCCAGCGGCTGCACGTAGTCGGACCGGCCCAGGGCGTGGTACACGAGCGTGGCCACGGCGTACACGCCCGCTCCCCCGAGCAGGAAGGCAGCGCGGGTGTCGGCGTCCGGCTCGCCCCACTCCTCGGCGCGGGCGCACGCGTCTATGAGGCGCTTGGCCGAGCGCAGGTATCGCTCCCGGGCCCCGGCAAAGAGCGGGCTCTGCGAGACGTGGTAGAGCATGTAGGCCACCCCGGCCACGCCGCTGTACAGCCCGCCCTGGCAGCTGCTGGCCGCGGCCGCCGCCCCCCGGGCCTCAGCGCCGCCCCCGAGCGGGGGCAGCTCCTGAAGGATGCGCTCGATGGTGGCGGTGACCAAGGGCGCCACCGCCTCCTCGCACTGGCCCGCCAGCAGACTGCCCTGGTAGTCATCGAAGCGGTTGGCGAAGCAGCGCTTGGTGTCCATGCTGCTGCCCGTGCCCCCCAAAGCCGGGCCGGGGTCCGCGTGAGGGCGCGCCCTGCAGCCCCGCGCACCACCTCTCGCTCTCGGAGGCACTCGGCCGGCGGTTGATGCGGCGGGGATGGAGCAGGGAGGCTGAGACGGGAGGTGACAAGAGGAGGCGGGCGCGAGGAAGAAGCACGGAGCGGATTGCCAAGTGGGGCACCGGGCTGCCGGGAAGCTCCCGAGTGGCCCAGGCGGGCGCAGGGGACGCGCGTCGTAGGCCCCCTGCTCCGAGAGGCCGCGCCCTCGCCGAACCCGCCCCCTCCTGCGCCGCCGCAGCTCGGCCGCCTCTCCAAGGGGCCGAGGTGATCTCCGGCAGGACCCACGCGGGGCCCGCGCCACTCCTCCCGCTCCGCCCCCGGCTCCTCCCTTCCCGGCGGAAGGCCGGGGACGTGCGGGACACCGATCCGGAAAGCTGAGGCTCGGCACACACACACCTGACGCTTGAGGTGAAGACCTCGAGTCCCTAGTACACTACACTCAAAAGTGTGGTCCTCGAGTCAGCCGATCAGCATCACCTGGGAGAGTGTTAAAAACGCAGCAGCTCAGACTTCGCTCCAAAGCTATCGAATCAAAATCAGCATATTTAGCAAGATCCCCAGGTGATTCACACACACATTAAAGGTTGAGAAGCCACTGAACTGGGGCGAGGGGTGGGGAGGTGGGGGGGTTGGCTAGGAAAAAATGGAGAGCCCTCCAGAAACTTGTGTTCTCATTTTGGTCACTTTGGAGTTCTCATTCTGAATGTTTCCATCCCAAAGGCTGAGTACTTTGAGTACATCACGTTTCAAGCATGGAATCGGTGGAAGGCCCCATAGGGAAACTTTCTTGGCCTTGGTTGTCGTGTTCTTCTTGGAGTACACAGCAGTAAAAATGCAAAGAACCACACCAGGTTAAGGTAAGAGGATGGCGGCTCTGTCTTTCTCCTACTCTAGAGACCCCTCCCTCCCATGCATGCATAGTAAGTCATTAACTGAATATAAGGGCAAATGCTGCGTGCGAATTTCAATTCAGCATTTTTACCCTTTTCTGCCGGTCTTTAGTTACCTACTTCCTCCTTTCTCCTGTTTTTCCCTTATGCTTTCCTCCCTCAGGCGTTATTGAGGGTCTCATGTGTGTCCTGGACTCTGGAAATAGATGGATAAACAAAGCAGACAGGGTCCTACACCTCTTGGACTGTGCGGTCCACTGAGAAAGACAGAAAATGAACAATTACACAAACAAGTTGCCTTTCTTTTGCTCAGCTGTTTTAAAATAATTCTTCCATTCCCAAAGTGTTGACAAGTGAAGGCCAAAGAGGTCATCTCTCCCAGGGGTATTTGCATTTTGATAGGGGCTGTGCGAGACACAAAAGAATAAGTGACTCCTGGAAAAGTTTCTGATGCTTGGTGGGGAGAGCAACTGTTCCACTTACCTGAAAGGCTAGTTCTGTTTGGAGGCAGTTTTTTCCTCAAAAGTGGTAATTGTCACAATGATTTGGAAGCAGAGATTAAATAGCCTGCCCCTCCATCCTTGCTCGATGCATTCTGGAAAAGGAGCTCTGTTTGCCAAGATTCCTGCCGGGATTGACAGCCACATAGGGGATGCTGCGGCCTCCCTCCTCCTATAATGCTGCCTAAACAGGTTTGTTTTGAATTACAATTTAAAAAAAAAAGCTAAGGGCACTTTTAGGCTGGGAGCTTGATGGGTTTAAGCATATCAAAGGAGCAACTGGAATGTTTCGCTTCTGGCTTTCTTCTTCATCCCTCAATCTTGGTAAACCGGAGTGACTTTTGTTCCTTCAGACAAGGAGAACTAAAATGCACTTTCACAGGCAGGAATGAAGCCTTATTCCACCTCATTCCTCCACACCTCCCCTTTGTCATGCATCTAGAGGCAACGATGTTCATTTTGACTCTCCTTTCACGAATCCCAGCACCAGGATACCACCAGCAGCAATGACAGGGACTTGTGCTCACTGACTTCAAAAAATTTTTAAAAAAGTAAGACCAGTAAGCAGGTCTCCAAGAGAAGGAGCTCTGCCTTTTCCCAGTTGTGTCAACCCCCCACCCGTTGCCCCAAAATGCTGCATAGCAGGCAACCACAAAATCTTGTAGCCTGTAACAGTGAGTTTACTGTTCATGCATCTGGGATCTTGGCTGGGCTCGTTCATGTGTCTGGGGGTGGGCTGGCTGTTGCTTGGGGAAATGGGTGCAGCTGGGCTCTGGTTCACGTGTCTGTCTCTCACCCTCCAGCCAACTCCATCATGCCTGCATGGCGGTGGCAGCAGGGCAAGAGCCCAGGTGAACACGTGCAAGACTTCTTTAGGTCTGGTCTTAAAATTGACACATTTTTACCCACCTTAATCTATTGGCAAATCACGTGAAAAATGCAGGATGTCTTTATGCAACTCTGAAGTAGATGGGAAAGGGTGTGTATACAGGGTGGGGTGAATTACTGGGGCTCCTAGGGGTTTTGGACAGTGATGCCAACAAGTAGAACAGAGGTCACCAGTTGGATGTGAGACAGCATGATTTGGGAGAAGCAAGAAGTTAGCGGTATCCGGAAGCCCTCTTAAACTCCTAGGACAAATTAGCCCTTTTAACTATAAATGTCTTTCTCAAAGAACCCACCACTTAGTCTGTTGCACAATCACCTGGCAAAACTTCAGTCCAGAACATCCTTCAGGGTGGAACTAGTTTTAGACCACACGAGGCCTTGCCTCCAATTGCCATTTACTTAATTCGCATTGGAAGTGGAGATACAACATGGGGGGTTGGGGGGGTAGGAAAAGAAGAAAAGAAACAAGATGGGATCAGGAGGGAGAGAAACCATAAGTGACTCTTAATCTCACAAAACAAACTGAGGGTTGCTGGGGGGAGGGGGGTCCGGAGAGGAGGGTGGGGTAATGGACATTGGGGAGGGTATGTGCTATGGTGATTGCTGTGAAGTGTGTAAATCTGGTGATTCACAGACCTGTACCTCTGGGGCTAGTAATACATTATATGTTTATAAAAAATAAATAAATAAATAAGAATACACTCTCCTTGATGGTGGGCTTTTTGTTACACTTATATACTGATAGGCATCAAGAGCTAGAATAGTCTCTGGCACATGTAGCGGGCACTCAATAAAAGTTTGTGAAATGATGAATGAATTACTATGAGATCATCATAGCGAGCGAACCTGGAGTGTAGAATGCAGAATAAAGACAACTGAAAGTTACCCAGACCTCATGCCTGTTTCTTGGATCCTTTTGTTCTTGTGAATGCAAGAACGAAAACATTCTGCAGTTTCTGCCTCCTTTCTTTATCTCTCCACGGGCTGCTGACCTGTACACTTTACAGTGACTTCACACAATCTGTTTTTACCAACTAACCAGGTGTAGGAGATTTCATTTTCCAAATGCAGCCTTAACAACATCTCCTACGCCATGTGCTCCTCTGCTATTGGACCCTGACATTTATCAGCCGGCAAGGTATATGTCCCCTCTTCTTGAATCTGAGTGGACTTATAACTAACTTATAACCATAGAATGTGTTAAAAATTATACTGCACGGCATCCAAAGCTAAACAAACAAAATGGTGGTGGCTTCTGTATTACATGCTGGACCACTCCTAGTTGGAGCCTTGAACCGCCTTGTAAGAAGAATCTGATTATCTCGAGGTGGCCATATTGTGAGGAAATGCAGACGACATGAAGAGGCCACTTACAGGTGCTTGGGTTGACCGTCCAGCTGACAGCCATGTGAGTGAGCCACCGGATGTACAGTCCACCTGAGCCCTCAGATGACAGAAGTTCTATGAGAACCACCGTCCCAATCCCTTCCAGAATTCCTGACCCACAAAATTATGAGCAAAATAAAATAGCTCTTTAAGCTACTAAGGTTAATGGTAATTTGTTGTGCAGCAAAGGCAACTAGAATATTTTGCTGGCTTCCCCTCATCCAATGCCATAAAATCCCCTATAATCTATATTGCCCCCTCAACAGGGCAACAAATAGTTGGGAAGAGGAATATTTTGGGGGAACTCTGGACAGGGAGATAGGAAGTATGCAGGCACACAGAAAATTGTGTTGCAAAATAAGAAGTCTTGTTGGATTCTTTAGAAGTAGCAATGACCCCACAAAGAAATATGCAGCCTATACAAAATCTTCCCAAAGACAGTTATTTTGCCCTTATCTGCAAGATTTGTCCTGATCTTTACAGAATCTCTAGCAGCATTTGCTGAAAAGCAGCTCCCAACACATGGTTTTTGTGATCTTGCTGAATTGCCCAGTTCCTAGTTCTTCCTTAGGATTTCCTTATTGTGCAGATTATGCAAAACTATGGATGGAAAATAGTTTTAGTGGGTTCATCAAGGAAATCACATAAAATTATGCAAAACTATCCAGGAAGAAAATATTAAAATCAAAGGGTTTCTCTGATGTAAATCATTGCTCTCTCTGGGTGAATATAAAAAAAACCTCAGTAATTTTATTTTATTTATTTATTAATTTATGTATATATATTATATATATATATAAATAAAATTATAAATAATTTTAAATATAATATTTTAAATAAATTTAAAATTTTAAATAAATTATAATTTTATTTATTTGTCAAACCTCAACACTTAAGGGTTAGTACATTTTATGGGATAAAACCATCTAAAAATACTTTCAGAAAGTTTTCCAAAGTTTTGCTCTAAGAGCTCATCCTAGAAATGGTTTACCTAGAAATTCAGGTAACTGAATCAGAGCTATGTCTAGTCCTTATAGTACATTATCTTTGGAAATGCTTCTCCGATTTTTTAGCTTAGTTACCTAAACCTTGGAGACCTCTTCTGCTCTTTTGTCCCCTAAAACCCCATCTCAAAATAGCATCCTGAATAATATAATCTTCTGGTTGATGGCAGTGTTGCACCTGTCCCTCAAAGTAAAATCTAGAGCCCATAGGACAGCCCAAAAGGCACACTGCCATCTTGCCCTTCATACTTCTCTGACCTCCCTCTTATTCTTCCCCTTGCTCTTTCAATTCCAGCCACACTGGCTGCCTTGATATTTCTCAAACATACTAGTCAGAGTCTTAACTTGGAAAGTTTTCTTTGGGGGTGCCTGGGTAGCTCAGTTGGTTAATCGTCTGCCTTTGGCTCAGGTCATGATCCCGGGGTCCCAGGATGGAGTCCTGCATGGGGCTCCCTGCTCAGCAGAGAGTCTGCTTCTCCCTCTGACCCACTCTGTCTCTCTCTCTCTCTCTCTCTCTCTCATTCTCTCTCAAATAAATAAATAAGATCTTTTTAAAAAAGGAAGTTTTCTTTGCAGTTTTCTCTTCCTAGAATACTCTTCAAAAGATATATTTGCCCTTTCATCTCTCAATGAAGTCTTCCATAACTTACCATTTAAATCGTAACCCTCCCCTGCCAACCATTAGTATCTATTCACCATATTTTTACTGATTTATGTTGTTTCTTGTCTGTCTCCTTTTCCTAGAATGTAATCCCCACAAGGATGGGCATTTTTGTCTCCATGGTTCCCTGCTTTATCCCAAGCACCTACATTAATGCCTTATATACAGTCTTTGCTCCATAGATATTTATCAATGTCTGTAATACCCTTCTTAATGTCAAAAACTTCCACCAATCCCTAACTCCTAGCTGAGCTTTGTTGTCCACTTTCATGATCAAGTTCTTGATAGTGCTTCTCTGTATAGCAGCCCTAAAAATGTGCATTTTGACATAAGATTTGATTTTCTTTCTTGCCTCTTTTTCTATGTATCCAACATTATCCATTTTAAACATTTTTTAGCCATTTCATGTCAAACATGATCACCAGCACACAATGTAATGGCAGATTAAAAACTAGGCAAAAGAAATAAGTAAACTGTCACCCATCACTCTTTCTGAAGGAGGGACAGCCCAGTGTAATCAGTCACACTGGCCAAGAACAAGTAATAATGTATACCCTACATTACTGGATATGAGGAAAATATATGTCAGTTATACCTTTGGGTACTATAATGTGTATACGTATGGAGGTATGACTTGAATGCACTATAATAAATTATTGCCGTGTGGAGCAAAATACGAAAACAGATATGCCTCTGTTTTAAATTGACGAATCTGTGTAGTTACCTTAAATGGGCAAGGGAAGATGGGGGTGTTCCTTTGGTTAGAGTAAATTCTTCGACTTGAAAATTTTAAGTTTCCTACATGTAGTCATTTTTAAGGTTTTCTCCAGTATTCAGGATTAGGAGGGGAGGAGTGACTGAGAATCCCTGTGGTGGTATATTGCAACAGATGTCAAATAATGACCTTGTAATGAATAATGCATTAATTAATACTTCTGCTTTTTGTCTTATGATAAAACAATATTTCTGTTTCTACATATATAGTTCTCACTGTTGGAAGAAGTTTCAATGCAAGAAATACAGGGTAGAGTTTTTCTCTGATACAATTTCTAGACATTTACATGAATGTACAAGAGATAGTAGTTAGAAGATAAGTCTCAAATAATTGATAACTGATTATGACTTTGGAATTCTCATGCTCATACTTTTCCAACTGTCTTCAATATGAAATGTTTTCTTAGTATATCTTGGCCCAGCATTCCCATGAGGTATAATAAGGAGTGATAGGAGAAAGAACTGAGGTCTCAGCCCATAGTCCAAAAGGTAGAAAAGTCTATTACCAGATAACCGAAGGAAGATAACTGCTTTAGGTTGGCAAGGATTAGCAGAGTCGCAAAGCTGGAAAGATCCAAGAAATCATCAATGTAATCCTTTCCTTTAACAATGAGGAAACTGGGGCCCATTGCAGTCATACAATAGGGAGTCACTGAATGGTGGGAAAGAGGCATGATGGGATCATATCTGTGTTTTAGAAAGATCATTTTTTTCTAGAAAATTGGAGAATATATTTGAGAGGCAGAAGATTTATCAGGATGATAAGTAGAATAATCAAGAGAGGAGGAAATCTGAGCTAGGTCAGTAGCAAGAAGGATGGAGAGATTTACAGGGAGTCGAGAGATATTAAGCAGGTAGGATTTACAGGTTGATGACTGACTGGATAGGGGAGTAAGAAAGAAAAATCAAAGATAATGGCTGGTTTCTGCTCTGGACAATTGGGCCAATAGAGGTGCTCTACACCAAGTCAATGGATATAGGTAGTAGAATAAGTATGAGAAGAAGGACAATGGCTAATTCAGTTTGAAAACTTTTGAGTATGACTTTCAGTCTTATTATGGGAAAAAATATATATGGTGTATGTGTGGGTGGGTGTGGAGATATCTATCTCTCTAATTTCAGTATTTAAGTCCTAAAGATGCAGTCAAAATTCAGTAAGTCTGCTTAAAGGAGGCTGATGGAGGTAAGCTTTGGAAATGGGTTATTATAGTGAGGACATGGAGAAAGGCATGTACCTAGACTTTAGAGCAAGATCTGTTGTGCTTGTCAACCCAGATTCCGTTCCCTTCTCCTATGAGTAATATCTTGAATTTCCTTTGAGAAACAACCATCCCTCATTCCCTTAACATGTAATTTGAAGAGAGCTAAACCACTCCCTTGTCCCCAAGGGTGAACATATATCCCAGGCCTGCCCATGGAGAAGCAATTCTGAGAGGCTAGAACCATTGGGAAAGCTGGGATTGCTAAAGTAGGATTAAATTTACAGCTGCTGGTGGCCATCCTGTGACTGCAAGGAGAAAGCTGGTGTAAAACACGCAGAGGAAAGCAGAACTGAGTCACAGATAAAAAGTGAGACCTGATAACATTGTTGGTACATCCCCACCTGGCTTTACCTGAAGAACTGTTCCATTATGGGACCCAGTGCATTCCTTCTTTTGCTCAAGTGGGTGTCTGTCACTTACAAAAGAAAGAGATCTGGACTAATTTGGGTTTTTGATCATTTAAAGTAGTTTGTGGGGGTGCCCAAGTGGTGCAGTCAGTTAAGGTTCTGACCCTTGGTTTTAGCTCAGGTAATGATCTCAGGGTTGTGAGGTCGAGCCCTATGGGGCTCCACACTGAGTGCAGAGTCTGCTTGAGACTCTCTCCCCCTCTCCCTTTGTGCCCCCCACTTGCATGTGCACTCTCTCCCCCTCCCCTTCTCCCTTCCCTTCTCCCTCTAAGATAAATAAATCTTTAAAAAAATAGTTTGCTGTGATTTGTTTAGTGGAGCTGGGTAGGCAGGGAGGGAAGCAAGAAAAATATTGGGAAAGGTTGTAGAAGGCAGTTCGAGTGATAGAACAAGAGCTGATTGAGAAGAGCTCTTGAGCAGTGAATGAGTGAAGGTGTTGAAATGAGACTTGATGTCAAATTCCTGCTCCACCAAATCTAACTGTGTGACTTGGAGGAAGTTATTTAACTTTCCTTACCCTCAGTTTTTTCATCCATAAATTGGTAACAATAAGAGAATCTGTTTCATAATTAGGTTAGGTTATAGTTATCCTAACCGTAGATGGTTAGGATAATGCCTATAAAGAGTTTATCTTGATGTCTCGCTCTGAATAAATGTTAGCATTTCTCCAAAATCATTATTATTCTACATATAGTTGCTTCAAGAAGTGTATTCCTGTTGCCTGATTACCACCTAACCTCTTGTATCTTCCTCTTTTCCTAAGTTGATTCTCCTTAGAAAAGAGTTAGGGGGTTGATTGTTTATTTGTTTTGCTTATTCTTTCTCAATGATTCCTAAATCAAACACATTACAGGCCTAAAGATTTCTTTTGTTTTCCTTTTTTTTCTTTTTTTTTTACTGTGACAAATTCAACCTCTAATGTGGAAAGAGAAATCATGCTGTGTTTTTCAGCTTTGATGTGATTGCTGGTAATAAAGATTCAAGTTGACAAATTTTGTTGCTGATGCATAAGACAGAATAACATTAATCTTTTTCAAGGCTGTCTGGTTCTGCAGTGCTAAGAGTAGGCAGGAAAGTAAAAACATGTGACATAAAGCCATGTAGGTGAGCAGATCTGCAAAGGAGGATAAGCAGGCACGAAATGAGGGGAATGTTTGACTCAGTGGTTTTCAATCTTTTAAGTACAATAGAAGCTTTCCACAATTTCTCCTTACTTTACCAAACTCTCACAACTTTGAAAAAAAAATCCAACCCTGCAAGATGTCTTTGATTGCTGTGGTTATCTGAACTGCTTCTGAAAGGACTGACAGAGAAATTCCATTTCTTATTGGCTAGAAGTTGTATAGCACAAACTTAGCTTAAAAAGAAAAAAGAAAGTGTATTCAGTGTATTCAGTCTTTATATTTTCTGTTTCAGTTAAGATGTTCCAGAAAGTTGTCAGTATTATTTGCCTATTTAACATGCAGGCAATTAGAACCTTCACTTAACTGAATCTCCAGGCCACCACTACTCAGTAAAATTGATTTTCATTCAGATGGTGACATTTAACCTCTTTTTGTCAATAGCGCTATATGTTTGCATTTTGAGTTTTGCATGAGACATACAAAACTGGAATTCAGATATAAAGGACTAGTAGATTCAGAAGAGATAAATAGGTAAGTACATATAAATGATGAGTGTAAAAGCATCCAAAGGATTGGCCTTCTATAATAAGGAGCCTGGAGATAAGTCAATGGAATAGAACATCATGACAGTCTAATAGGTTCCCGCTGCCAGATAAATGTCATGAAAAAGCAGAGATATGTATCTAGTCTCAATATTTATTTTTAAATCTGAGGTCTATTATCTCTTATAATGGCTTTATTTCATTTACCAAATGATTAAATATAAATAAAATGAAGCCATTTATTTAGTACAAGCTCACACTGGTTTGTGATGTAGACTAAGTATCTAGACCAAAAAAAGATGTGGAGCATGAGTCTGGCTAAGGGATTAACATCTGGATATCTATGCTATTCTTCCTACTTAACCAAACTGCATGAGAACCATTGTTTTCCTATGGGTAAAAGCAAAAAGAGGATTTGCTTTCCTGAGAACTATACTTCTCTGTGTTTTCATTATTCTTCCAAACTTCTTCCTTTTCATAAAATATTTGGGAGATGAAAAATATTTTGAATCTTAGATTTATATCCTATATTTATAAAGTTTTAAGACCTTGTATAATATTACCTGCCACCTAAAGCGGGCATCCATCTGCATCCATTAGGAATAGATTTAGCTGCTTAAAAAGAAAGATATATTAAAAATTAAGTACAACAATTTCTCTCACCTATTAAAACAAGTCAAAATACAGAGAGTGATGTCAGCAAGATGCCAGAATAGAAGCCCCAGAACTTACTTCCGCCCAGGGAAATTGATTCCACAACAATATATGAACCAATGCCCTCTGTGAGAAATCTGAAGGCCAGTTAAGAGGCTCCTGCACTCGAGGCTAAGCATGAAACCAGATACACTGAAGTCCATAGGAACATTTGTGGGGCTCTCTTGACATAGCCCCTCCACCTGGCACAGTGCCATGTAATCTGGAACCAACTCCTACCTAGCTCCTGGCTTTAACTGAGGAAGGGAAAGAGAAGACTAAACCATATACCCAGTGTTCTGACTTTTAAGAGGCTGCCCAGGGGACTGGCTTCTGCTTCACCTGTCTTGGAGCACTGATGGGAACCGACATAGTCTAGGTGCCTGGAGGTTGCTGAGAACAAAAAAGAGCTGGACAGCATGTTAGATCTCTAGGGGAACCACAGTACAATAGATAGAGGTGATATAACTCAGCAGCCGCTCTCTTATGGGGGAAGAGAAGACTAGAACATGTCTCCACAATTCTGGATTTTCAGGGGGCTTTCTGAGGAGCTGGCTTCTGTCTTGCCTATCTCAGAGTGTGGATGGACCCAGCATACTCCAGATGCTGCAGGGCCACTATGAACAAAAAGGAGCTGTGTAACATGCTGCTGTTCCAGAAGGCCCATGGCACAGCAGACAAAGGCTGATATAGTTTGGTGGCCTCTCCCTCAGTGGGAAAAGAGTGGAGTATGCATCTGACATTCTGGCTTTTGGGGAGGACTGTTTGAGGGACTAGTTTCTGTCTCACTTATTTCAGAAAAGAGACAGGAACTGGCATACTCTAGATGCCTGGGGGCTACAAAGAATGAAGAGCCGGGCAACATGCTGCTGCTTCAGAGGACCTACAGTATAGCAGACACACACCAGAGGGAGCAAGAGTTTACAAACTCCTGAAAGAAGAAATCCAACAAATCTCTCTACCTAGGAATCTACATGTACAAGGCCAAAGAACATACATTCACAAAAAAAGACTTGAGAGGCCCCCAGAATCTCTAGCTGAGCTGATTGGTGAAGATATTTTCTTGTATGAAGTCAGTCTGTAAGGACTGAGAGAGTTGACTGTTTTTTCAAATGTGCAAATACCAACACAGTTATGAGGAACATAAAGAAACAAGGAAAAATGACCCAATCAAAGGAATAAAATAAATCTCCAGGAACTGACCCTAAAGAAACAAAGATACATGAATTACATGGCAAGGAATTCAAAACAGTTGTCATAAAGATGCTCAAGGGTCTTGGGAAAATTACAAATGACTAAAGTGAGAATTTCAACAAAGAGATAGAAACTAGGAAAAAGAAGTGAACAGAAATTTTAGACCTGAAGAATGCAGTAACTGAATTGAGAAGTTCCTTAGAGAGATTCACCACCAGACATAAACAGACATATGAAGAAACTTGCAAACTTGAAGAAAAGGTCATTTGAAATGATCCAGTCAAATGAGCGAAAAGAAAAAAGACAGAAAAAGAGTGAAGAAAACCTAAAGAAATGATGGGACATCAAAAGACTAATCTGGGGACGCCTGGGTGGCTCAGTTGGTTAAGCGGCTGCCTTCGGCTCAGGTCATGATCCCAGCATCCTGGGATCGAGTCCCACATCCGGCTCCTTGCTCAGCAGGGAGTCTGCTTCTCCCTCTGCCTCTGCCTGCCACTCTGTCTGCCTGTGCTCACTCTCTCTGACAAATAAATAAATAAAATCTTAAAAAAAAAAAAAAGACCAATCTGTGCTTTATTAGGGTCCCAGAGGAAAAGACAGAAAAGGCCAGAAAGCTTATTTCAAGATATAATGACTGAAAACTTCACGAATCTGGGGAAGAAAAAGAACTTCCAGATTCAAGAAGCCCAACAGATACCAAATAAGATGGAACTAAAGAATTTCAAACTGAGACACATTATGATGAAGTTATCAAAAGTCAAAGGTAAAGTTTTAAAAATATAAAAATATTAAAAATATATTTATAAAAATATAAAAATACTGTATAAAATATAAAAAATACTGTATAAAGTTGCATTTTGTTTGAAGTTAATAGCAAATCAACTTTATACTTTTACTTTATAAGCAACTTTTTATATGCAACTTTATACTTTTACTTTATACTTTTACTTCTCCCCCCAACAGTCTTATAACAGACTGTTATAAGGTGTTTTTTGCAAGCCCCATGGTAACCAGAAAGAATATACCTTTAGGAGATACACAAAAGAATATGAGAAATGAGTCCAAGAATCCTTCCTTCTGTAGTAGGAAGTCAATGAAACACAAATAAAGAGAGCAAGAGGGGAAAAGAGAGACAAAACAAGTCAGAATATAGTTTTCTAAATAGCAATAAGTTATTGCCTATCAATAATTACTTTAAATGTAATTATATTCAAGTCTTTAATAAAAAATAGAGTGACTGAGTGGGTTTTTTAAAGATTCAATTACATACTGTCTACAAGACTCATTTTAGATTTAAGGACACAGGCTGAAACTGAAAAGATGGAAAAAGATATTTCATGCGAATGGCAGTCAAAAGATAGCTGGGGTGGCCATACTTATACCAGACAACATAGACTTCAAGTAAAATATTGTCACAAGAAACAAAGAACAATATATAATGATAAAATGGCCAATTCACCAGGAAGATATAATAATTAATATGCATCCAAGAAGAAAGGACATAAATATATGAAGCAAACATTGACAGAAATGGAGAAATTGATAGCAACACAATAATAATAGGATATTTAAGTATCTCATTTTCAATAATGAATAGAACATCCAGAGAGAATATCAATAAGAAACACAGGACTTGACAGTGTTATAGACAAAAAGGACCTAACAGACATATATAGAACATTCCACCCAACAGCAACAGAATAAACCTTCTCAAACACAGATGGAACAATCTCCAGGATAGATCACGTGTTAGGTCACAAAACAAGTCTTAACAAATTTAAGAAAACTGAAATCATTCCAAGTATCTTTTCCAAGCACAATGGAATGAAACTAGAAATCAGTAGCTTAAGGAAACTGGAAAGTTCACAAGTTCCCAAATTAAATTAATTGGAAATTAAACAATACATTCTTGAACAAAGGCCAAGAAGAAAAATAAATTAGAAAGCATTATGAGACAAACAAAGATAAAAAGCAAAGACAAATGAAAGTAAAAGCATAAACTAAAACTGGGATACAACAAAAGCAGTACGAATAGAGAAGCTTAAAGCAAAAAAAAAAAAAAAAAAAAAAAAAAAAAAAAAAAAAAAAAAAAAAAAAAAAAAAAAAAAAAAAAAAAAAAAAAAAAAAAAAAAAAAAAAAAAAAAAAAAAAAAAAAAAAAAAAAAAAAGAAAAAAAAAGAAAAGAAAAAAAAGCCCACATTAAAAAGAAGCAATCTCAAATAAAAACCCTAACTTTATACCTCAAGGAACTAAAGAAAGAAGAACAAACTAAGCCCAAGGATATCAGAAGGAAGGAAATAACAAAGATTAAAGCAGATGTAAACAAAATAGTGAATAGAAAAGAATAGAAAAAATAACAAGAGTCAGGGTTTTTTTTTTTAAAGAAACGAAATTAGCAAACCGTTAGCTAGACTATGAAAGAGAGAGGACTCAAATCAGAAATCAAAGAGAAGACATTACAACTGATGCCACAGAAGTAAAATGGATTATGAGACTTCTAAGAACAAGTGTATGCCAAGAAATTGGATAACCTGAAAGAAATGGATAAATTTCTAGAAAAATACAGCCTACCAAAATGGAATTATGAAGAACTAGAAAATCTGAATAGTTCTACAACTAGTAAGGAGATTGAATCAGTAATCAAACACCTCCAAAGAAAATCCCAGGACCAGAGGTCTTCATGGGTGAATTCTGCCAAACATTTAAAGAACAAATGATGCCAATCTTTCTCAAACACCTCAAACCTTGAAGAGGAGAAAGTATTTCCAAGTTCATTTTATGATGCCAGCATTACCCTGAAAACAAAGCCAGAAAAAGACACCACCTGAGAAGAAAAATAGATGAGCCAATGAATATAGGTGCAAAAATTATCAACAAAATTCTAGTGAACTGAATTCAACATCACATTAAAAGGATTATATACCTTGATCAAGCAGGATTTATCCCTGGGATGCAAGGATGGCTCAACATACCCAAATTAATAAATATGATACACCTTGTTAACAGAATAAAGGATAAAAATTGCATAGTTATCTGAATATTTGAAGAAAAAGCATTTTACAGAATGTAGCACTTTTTCATGATAGAAAGAACTCTCAACAAACTAGGTGTAGAAGAAATTTACCTCAACATATTAAAGGCTATATATAAAAAGACTGCAGCAAATATACTCAATAGAGAACAATTGAAATATTTTCCTTTAATATCAAGAATAAGACAAGAATGCCCATTCTTGCCACTGCTATTCAACATAGTAGTGGAAGTCCTATCCAAAACAATTAGACAAGAAAAAGAAATAAAAGACATCCAAATCAGAAAAAACAAAAGGTAAAATTATCTCTGTTCACAAATAACATGATTTTACATGTAAAAACCTTGAAGTTTCCACAAAACCCTTTAGAACTAATGACTGAAGTTGTAGAATAAAAATCAACGTACAAAAAGACTGGGGAGAGTAAAGTTGTATGTGAACCTAAAAATGCTTATAAAAATCTTTATTTTTATAAAAACACATTAAGAAAATAACAGTGGAATTTAAACCTCAAAAATTGAAAATAAAAGTTAATAGACAATTTAAAAAATCGATGTACAAGAATTGTTGCATTCCTATCCACTAATAATGAATAATCCAAAAGGGAAATTAGGAAGCATCCCTATTTACAGTGGCAGCAAAAGAATAAAATACTTAGGAAGAAACTTATCCAAGGAGGCAAAAGATTTGTACACTGAAAATGGTAACACACTGCTGAAAGAAATTAAAGAAGACACAAATAGATAGAAAGACATCCCATGTGCATGGATCAGAAGACAATTTTTGTTGGGACGCCTGGGTGGCTTAGTCAGTTAAACATCTGCCTTCAGCTCAGGTCATGATCCCAGGGTCCTGGGATCGAATTCCGCATCAGGCTCCTTGCTCAGTGGGGAGTCAGCTTCCCCCTCACCTGCCTGCTGCTCTCCCTGCTTATGCTCTCTCTCTCTCTCTCTCTGACAAATAAGTTAAATCTTTTTTAAAAGGATAACAACTGTAAAAATGCTCATAGCACCCAAAGTGACTTACAGATTTAATGAAATCCCATCAAATGCCAATGGCACTTTTTACAGAAATAGAAAAAATAATCCTGAGATTCATATGGAACCACAAAGGGCCCTGAATAGCCAAAACAATCTTTTTTTAAAATTTTATTTATTTATTTGACACACAGAGAGAGATCACAAGTAGGCAGAGAAGCAGGCGGTGGTGGAGGGGGAGGAAGCAGGCTCCCTGCTGAGCAGAGAGCCCGATGTGGGGCTCGATCCTAGGACCCTGAGATCATGACCTGAGCTGAAGGCAGAGGCTTAACCCACTAAGCCACCCAGGTGCCTCTAGTCAAAACAATCTTGAGAAAGAAGAACAAAGCTAGAGGCCTCACACTTACCGATTTCAAAACATATCACACTAGAGTAATAAAAATAATCAATACAGCCTGACATAAAGGCAGACATATAGGCCAATAGAAAGCTCAGAAATAAATGCATGCATGTATAGTCAAATGATCTTTGACAAGGGTGCCAAGAATATACAATGGGGAAATGATAATCTCTTCAATAAGTGGTCTTGGGAAAACTGAATATTCACATGTAAAAGAATGAAATTTGACTCTTGTCTTGCAAAACACACAAAAAGCAACTCAAAATGGATTAAAGACTAAGTCCTGAAAGTATAAGCAACGTAGGAGAAAAACTTTCTGGTGTTGGATTTGTCAATGATTTCTTGAATATGACACCAAAACGCAAGCAACAAAAGCTTTGAGACTACATCAGACTAAAAACTTTCTGTGCAGCAAAGGAAACAAACAAACAACAACAACAACAACAACAAACAGAATGGAAAGGTGACCTATGGATTGGGAGAAAATACTTGCAAACCCTGTATCAGATAATGGGTTAATATTCAAAATGCCTAAAGAACACTTACAACTCAATAGCAAAACCAAACAAAATACCTGATTTGAAAATGGGCAAAGGACTTGAATAGACGTTTCTCGAACGAAGACATACAAATGGCTAACCAGTATATAAAAAGATGTTCAACGTCACTAATAATCAGGGAAATGTAAATTCAAACCACAGTGAGATATCACCTCATACCTCTTAGGATGGCCATGACTCAAACACAAAAAATAACAAGCATGGAGAAATTGGAGCCCTTGTACATTCCTGATGGGTATGCAAAATGGTGCCACTGTGGTGAAGAACAATATGGCATTTCCCAAAAAATTAAAAATAGAACTGCCATATGATCCAGTAATCCTACTTTTGGGCATTTATTCAAAAGAATTGAAATTAGGATCTCAATGAGATATTTGTACTTCCACATTCATTGCAGCATTATTCACAATAGCCAGGAAGTGGAAACAACTTAAATATGCTTCCATAGGGCGCCTGGGTGACCCAGTGAGTTAAGCCTCTGCCTTCGGCTCAGGTCATGATCTCAGGGTCCTGGGATCAAGTCCCGCATCGGGCTCTCTGCTTGGTGGGGAACCTGCTTCCTCCTCGCTCTCTCTCTGCCTGCCTCTCTGCCTACTTGTGATCGCTCTCTCAAATAAATAAATAAATTCTTTTAAAAAAATATGCTTCCATGGATGAATGGATAATGCAAATGTTACATATAAATACAGTGGAATATTATTCAGCCATTAAAAATAAATAAATTCTGTCATATGCTACAGCATGAATGAACCTTGAAGAAATTATGCTAAGTGAAATAAGCCAGTCACAGAAGCACAAATACTATATGATTCCACTTCTGTGAAGCAGAAAGTAGATGGTGACTGCTAGGGGCTCAGTTGGGGGTGGGGGGATGGAGAGATGTTCAATTGGTATAGTTTCAGTCATGAAAGATGGAAGTATTCTAGAGATCTGTTATACAAATTGTGCTTATAGTTAACAGTATTGTACTATACACTTAAAAGTTTAAGAGAGTAGATCTCATGCTACATATTTTTTACCATCATAGAGAAAGCCCAGGGTACAGAGGCAGGACTGATAAGATAACATCACAGTGACACCAAGGACCTGGGCTGCTTTTGTCTTTCTGCTCTACTATATTGAAGTACATGGCTTCCATTTTGAGATACTTCATAGCTGAAGATGGCTACTGCAGTTCCAGCCACAAAGTCTAAATTCCAGGCTTGGAGCAAGGAAATGAATTGAGGTAGGACAAAGTGTTCTTCTACACTGAGTTAGCCCTTTGAAGGTGCCTTCTTTGGAATCTCACAGAATATTTCTGTTTCCTTCTAATTGTCAGCCATATTGCCCTATCTAATTTAAGGATGACTGAAACAGTCTTTTAGTTGGATATATTTCCACTCTACATAAAACTAGGGTTTTATTGCAAAGGAGTAAAGGGAGAAAGGATGCTATTGTAGACTCCATATAGCTTATATGGTTATATGGTCCATATATCCATACATTACAATATATTAGTCTCTGCCAGGAGCAATAATCCTCTGCCTTTTTTTTTTTTTTTTTACAAGATTTCCCGGGAAAGGCAACCTTATTGTGAATCTAGAGTTAGGCCATGAGAGGACATTTGCATCTGTTAAAATATCCTTGTGTGTAATGAGCAGGCTCCAATTATCCCAGTTTTATCTCCTAGAAAAAAATCTAGCAACAGATCAACAAGGAAGTGCTGGGTGGGTGGTATGTGTGGGATTGGGACTAGATAGTATTCCTGGAAAAAGTGATGCTGTCATCTTAGGATTCACAGTGCTAAAGGAAATGGAAGATTCTTCAGACTAAATTTTGCCAGTTCCCTCAATTATCATTCTTAAAAATTGGTTTCCGGGTGCTTCTAGTTCTCCTAGGAATTCTGGTTGTCAATAATCCTCTTAAAAGCCAACCCCTTAGGCACCTGGGTGGCTCAGTCCTTAACGCTGCCTTCGGCTCAGGTCATGATCCCAGGGTCCTGGGATCAAGCCCCGGATTGGGCTCCCCGATTAGTGGGAAGCCTGCTTCTCCCTCTCCCACTCCCCCTGCTTGTGTTCCCTCTCTCGCTGTCTCTCTCTCTGTCAAGTAAATAAATAAACTCTTTAAAAAAAGCCAACCCCTTGAAGCAAACAAACTAAATGTGGTCTGTGGGGGGTGATGCCAGTTGTTTTGGTTGCATACTAGTTGAATTCCATTCTCTGAGGAATTCACACAGCTTGTGAGTTTTCATGAGAGGCAAAACCTACCTCCTGCTGCTGAATTTAAAAAGTCATAGTCAGATTTTCCCAGCATTCCTTGCACTGAGAATGTGAGTATGTAAGTATATTCTGCTAATCAGATACATTTCTCAGTGAATTCAGTCTTTGAATTGAAGCTAACGATGCACAAAAATCTGTGGCTATGAGATTCATCTCAGATGGGAAGTATAGTATCAAGACAGAGTTCCCAGGGCAGTAGAGACAGGATTCTAGTAGCAGCATATAATGTCCAATACCGTGGTAGTTGTGGCACGAACTTTACTATCCACTATATGGTGATGGTGGCAGCTGAATCCTTAATGGGCTGTTCTGTGGGGTCATTTAGGTTAAAGTCTCTGCCCTCAGTCTCTGGGTCTAGCTTTCCACCTCTCCCAGAGTTTCTATGAGCTGCCCAATTTCCTGTTACGAAATCACTTTTCTGTTCAAATAAGCCAAAGTTGTTTTTAGCCTGGCATAACCTCCAATCTCTGTAAGGGTCCAAAGTTTCTATTTTCTCCTGATATTTGTTGTTCCGACCTTTTCAATTTGAAAATAATTTTCCTCAATGGAAAAATAATAGAAACATCATAGAAGTGGAATAGTTTGGGCTTTCCTTCCATCATCTGTTATGATCCAATGAATACTCTTATAATTTCCTGTATCTTCTCGCTGAGAAAATAATTTTTTAAAAAGGATCATGTCTTCTTTCTTACATTTACATAATGTGCCTAAACAGTCTGTGTCTTCCTAATGCCATTCTTAGGGCTTCATGGTACTCCTCCTTATACATATTTGGTTAATTCCTCTGTCTTGTTTTTGTCTTTTAAAAATCTTTGTTGCCCAGCAAATTCCCTGTGTAACTGTATTGTCTTTTTTTTTTAACTTAAATTCAATTAGCCAACATATAGTACATCATTAGTTTCAGATGTAGACTGCATTGATTTCTTTAGATGCCTCTGTATTAGGCAGGACCCAATTCAACCGCTCTATCTGGTTTTAACAAAAAGGAACTTACAGGATCTTAACCTAATTATTCTGGCATGGCTAGGACCAGGTGCTAAAATAGTGATGTTAATTTCTCTGTTTCTCTCTCTCTGTCCTCCCATCCCTCCCACCACCCTATCTTCTTGGTTGAATTCATTCCTAGGTAGGCTCTTACCTTGTGTGGACAAAATAGCTGCCAGTAGACAGTGGAGACAGGCTTCAGTTCTACAGGTTAACAACCATAATAGAAAGAGCGTTTCTCTTTATTTTTTTAAAGTTGTTTAAAATAAAATTTATTATTTTTATTTAAAAATCAATTAATATCTAGTGTATTATTAGTTTTAGGGGTAGAATTTAGTGATTCACAAGTTGCACATAACACCCAGTGCTCATTACATCAAGAGCCCTCCTTAATGCCCAGCACTCCTGTACTCCATCCCTGTACCCCTTCAGCAACCCTCGGTTTGTTAACTATAGGAAAGAGGGCTTCTCTTTAGATTTTTTACTCTCTTTGGCTTGATTTGGGTCACATGCCCATTCCAGAATAAATCTCATTGTCCACACTTTGGTCATATGCTCATGTGTGGGACCAAACTACATATTCTGGGAGTGGAAGAGAAGTGATTCCCCAGCAGAAATTAAGGTGTTGATTTCAAAGGAATGAATAAAGGATGCTGACCAAACAAAACATCCCTCTTTTTAGTCTTTCACCACCACACTTACTGCACAATTGTAGAGATGAACTGTAGAAGAGTTCACTTCTGTTTTTTTTCTGTGAAAATTTTGAAAGCTTTGCTTCCCAAATATGTATGCAGACATTCCAGAATCTAAGTGAGGCAATTTCTAAGACAACAAGGTTATATTCTTCAGATCCCTAACACTTTTACATCACCGTCATCACCACACAAGTCTTTGTGGTAAGAATTAAGTGAAAAGAAGCTGTTCTCTTGTTACTCTCACTCTTCATTGACAGTTGAAACTTTTACCAGCAGATAAGAATTATCAGATATTCTATCTTTAGTAGAATGAGATTTCTGAAAGTACCTGGTGGTTGAAACTCTCCCTCATTCCTGAGCCAATTATACTATAATGTTAAGCTAATTGGAAAACAGGAGAGGTAAAAACAATTCAAAGCCCTCAATCTCTTCCAAGTTTTATCTATGTATTCTTTGTCACCAAAAAGGAAGCATCATTATAAATCTTAGTCCTGGTTTTGCCACATAATAACATGTAACTTAGATAAGTCTCCTGAACTTTTTGTATCTCAGGTTTTTAAAAGTCTATTTCAGAATTTGGCTTAGGCCAAAAAATGGCACAATATAACAAAATAATTTACAAATAAGAGATTCTAAAATCCTGGCTGTGTTTATTAGAAATACTTTTGGTTGCAGGTGATAAAAAACCCAAATCAAGCAAATTTGGGCAATAAATTCAGGCAGTTTATTGGCTCACAAAACCAGGGGAAGGACAGGTAGATAGCTAGGACTCAGGGACAACTAGAATTATGGACTTGAGTATTTCTAGGACATTCTCATTCTGTCTCTATACCCTTCTTTCAAATGTAGGGGAATATGGTAGCCCCACCATTCACAATGTTCATTCTTAAAGGGAAACTGAAATTTACTTTATTAATTCAACTTAAAAAGCTCCTACTATGTAACCAACACTGTTTGAGGGTCAAAAGATACATCAGAGAACAAAACAAAGTTCTTGCTCTTTATGGACCTTCCAGCCAAGGGCACCAAATTTAAAATTCTGTGGAAGAGCTTTGATGGGCTCTGTTTGAGTCATGGGCTCACTCCTGGGTCAATCAGTGATGATCAGGTAAAAGCTTGATGAAGAGGAGAGCTCTAGCTCTAGAAGTGTGGGTTCATTCAGTGTGTCCTAGGAATTTGCAATTTTAACAAGCCCTCCCAACCAGTTCTGATTTAGGTGATTCTTGAAAGAAACCAAGAAACACTTTTCTTTGGCACAGAGGCACCATCATTTTTGGCATTTGCTTAGAATGTCACACCTCTATTCAGAAACTCTAATTCTAGAAGATATGTTCTTCTCCAACAACACTGTCTGGATCTTTGGCAATAAGGGCCAACCATGACAATAAATGAAGTAGACTACTAAAGAAGCAGAATAGCAATAGCCACATTGAAACAATTGTGGACTTTTGTAAAAAGCCGGCAGGAGGCAACAACTCAGGCATGGGGAAGCTCATGGAGAAATGACTTTTCTTTACCACATGTGACAAGTGATGAAAAATACTTCAAGTCTGGAATTTCTGCATCTGCTTGTTTTTTTTCAAGCTACATGTTTAGCCAAGCTTAATTTGCATGGAAATTGGTTGAAGGTGAAGATCAATTTTATCTCTAAAAAGATGACTTCTGAAATACAATGTATAAGTGCCTGATGAGAAGAACATTCTAAGGCATTGCAGGTAACTGAATTAAAGCAAACAGACTTGGGAAGGGCCACTTCCCTTGTTCTGGGGACTGTCATTGCTGGAAAATTTTGCAGGCCAACAGTTTGCCAAGAGCATTTGCCTGCTGTGAAAATTTTGCATGTAAGTGTCCCAAATGGGGCTTAGCTGAAGGATGTTAGGGAAACAGAAAAAGAATTGGGTAGGACTGGATTGGATGGCAAAAGAAAGAGACTTGATGAAACCTTTTATCTCCTCTTTTATTTCTAATTATGCCTTTTTGGAAAATCTGTGTCAGATTATATTTGAGTAATTTTAGTAGGCATTAATCACAAAATGGTCCAAGAGACAGATTCTGTAGTGGTATAATTATTTTCACCGTTTCTTACTTTAAAAACCTTTTGATGATGAATTCACTTTAAAGAAAAATTCACTTGGTTATTTTTAAGTTATAAGACATTTAAATATATGTTCTCCCTGCCTGGAAAAATAATCCTTTAATAGCATGTGGTTTAAGTCCTTTGACGATTCTTAATTAATGTACATGCCTATAAAATGTATATGTATCCTATGTGGTTTGAAAAAACACAAACCATATTAATGAGCTTATATTCTATATGGGTAATCTATGAGATGTTGTGGTGGGGGGGAGGAAAGAGAACAGGGGACACAAAGGGAATAAAACATTCCCCCCCTTTTTTAAAAGATTTTTATTTATTTGACACAGAGAGATCACAAGTAGGCAGAGAGGCAGGCACAGGGAAAGGGAGAAGCAGGCTCCCCACTGAACAGAGAGCCCAACACTGGGCTCAATCCCAGGCTCGATCCCAGGACCCTGGGATCATGACCTGAGCTGAAGACAGAGGCTTTAAACCACTGAGCCACCCAGGTGCCCCAACATTTCCCCTTCTTAATGACACTTTAACCCAGTGGGAAATACAGATGTATAAATAATATTAATAACTAGTTCATAAGGGCAAACTAATATGTATGCTAAAGAGTGCTGAATGTGTAAAACTCTGTGTGCATGTGTGTGTATTTAAATATTTATATAAAAATACAGCAAAAAAACCTGCCTTAGGTCATGATCCTCAGAAGGAGACCCTGAGAAGAGGATTTGCATCGGAGTGATTTATGAAAGATATGCTCCTGTGACAGGGTGTGGTATGGAGAAGAGGAGCTGGGGAAAGACAACAATAATGAGAATGCAAGAAGTAGAAAAGGAAAAGAGAAAACACGAAGAGTGTCATTTTAGGTTGAATTACATAAAGAAAGCTTTGACCTGTTTTGATGAGGGAGGCCTGGAGTGTATGTTACCCTTTATAGAGTCATCCCAACCTAAAGCATAGTAGCTGTGTTTTCATACTTCTATATCCACAACCATTGCAAAGCATTTCCAGTAGCCTGAGGGGAGTCCTCCTGAAGGACTGCTGCAGGTATTAGCCTGGCTGTGGAAGGCACACCAAAGTTGAGGCGGGGACATAGAAAAACCCATTAAAAAAAAGGATCATTGTGCCCTCTACAGCAAGTGTAGGCTGTTTTGCCTAATTGCAAAATATACATCATCTCCTATTATAAGGCATTATAATATGATACTATTTCTATTTAATCCTACTAAGGAGTGATGCATTCATGTTGTTATGCCATGAAGGCATAATGCCTTAAAACATAATGCCTTAGAGTAGATATTTAAAATGATTTACTGTTGAATGAATGAGTAGATTAATTAAAGCACAGGGAAAAGATAAAAGTCCAGTTCTCATGGAATTTTCCTCGGGAGCCATATATATGAAATAAGAGTCTATAGTTTAGGGCTTTAAAGAATGCATTATTTAACATTTTTCTTTAAACACTAAATGCTTCATAAAAAATACATCTCATAACCCTGTCATTTTAAAACCCGGATGTTTTCTAGTGGTTTTTCTATTCTGCCTGAATAAAACTTCTGCCATGCACTTGGCAAATCTCCCTGAGGGGAGATGGTTCTCTCTTTCACTTATTGATTCATTATATATGTATTTATGGAGGGCCTGCGAGTTCAAGGACATGTGGTCCCTCTCCTGAAAGAGCATTCAGAATAGGAGGAACTACAGCCTCACAGCAGATGAATTATCACAAAAGACCACAAGCAGGAGGGACTCCTCACCCAAGGATACTTAGGGTGAGTCTCCACAGTGAGCTGGTATTTGAATGCGAAGTTGGCATCTGCCAGGAGAGGAAGGAGAGAATTGACCTTCTAGTCAGGGAGATGGCTCATTTGAAGGCAGGAATAATAATAATATCTAGCTAATATTTATTGAAGGCTTCCTCTGTGCAATATGAATCACTGCCCATGTGTAAAAGACTTTGGGGTTCAACAGGAATGTGACTGAGGTAGATAGAATCTGTGAAAAGTCTTGTGTGATGAGGTTTATAAATGGTGTGAGAGTAATTAGTATCATTAACTGGCCAATTTTCTAGGGTAATGAGGAACTCCTAACAAGGAACAGAAACATCCTTAACTTTGAGAGGTCTTTTTTTTTTTTTGAAGATTTTATTTATTTATTTGACAGAGAGCGAGATCTCAAGTAGGCAGAGAGGCAGGCGGGGCGGGGGGGGTGGGGGGGGGAGGAAGCAGGCTCCTGCTGAGCAAAGAGCCCGATGTGGGGCTCGATCCCAGAACCCTGGGATCATGACCTGAGCCGAAGGCAGAGGCTTGAACCCACTGAGCCACCCAGGTGCCCACTTTGGGAGATCTTTAAAAGCATGCATCTCGATGGACACAAAAGACTATCCACACACATGATCTTAAAATCGGGAAATATTAAATGTAAATGATAGTGACTGACTACCTACCTCTAATATAGTCAAACTACTGGGTCACACTCATGACCTTGGTCTTATTAGCCTCAATCATTTGCTTGAGGACTCTAGAACAACACTTATCAACCTTCAACATGTATGTGAATAATCTAGGAGCTTGTTAAAATGCAGATTCTGATTAGTAGGTTTGGGCAGAGTCTAAGGTTCTGTACTTATAAGTTCTCAGTTAATGCTATGCTTCTGGTTTATGGATCACATTTTGAGTAATAAGACTGTAGTTCACTGGCTGCACATTGGAATCACCATAAAGATTTACAACTTGCTGACACCTGCATTCCACCCACATAAATTCTTATTTAATGTGTCAGGGGTGTGGCATGAGCATTGGAATTTTAAGAAATTCCCAAAGTGATTCCAATAAGCTGCAAAGATTGAGAGCTACTATAATTAGTTATAAATTGCACAGGTAGATGACTAAGGAGTATATCTGACATGTGGACAAAGCACAGTTCGGAGAAGAAAAAATCTGTTGAAGAGATGATTTTGGAAAACACAAGAGCTATCACCCTGATTGGAATAGAATACTTAACATATTTAAACAAAGATTACCAAGGCATGCAAATGAAGTATCATATTGCAGTAGTCAATCATTCATATTAATAACTTAACAATTAGAATGGAAAGTGTATCCTTTCAACATTTACATACATTATAATACTGAATTCTTTTTTTTTTTTAGATTTTATTTATTTATTTGGCAGAGAGAGACTCAGGGAGAGAGGGAATACAAGCAGGGGGAGTGGGAGAGGGAGAAGCAGGCTTCCCACTCAGCAGGAAACCCAATGCGGGGCTCGATCCAGGGCCCTGGGACCATGACCTGAGCCAAAGGCAGATGCTTAACCACTGAGCCACCCAGGCGCCCCATTGCTGAATTCTTAATAAAAATATTTTTCCATTTAGAAAGGCAATATGTGCTGATGGTAGAAAATTTAAAAAGTATAACCCAACATCTAGAGAAATATATTTTCATATATTTCCTTTCATGATTTTTAAGCCTTTACACAGGGTTTCTTGATTTTTACAGAACTGTGGAATTGCTGTATTTTTTATTAAAAGTGTAATTTTTTAATGCTGCATTCCTCTACTGTTATTTGCCTAGTATTTCCCAATTTTTTGGTAAGCCAAGATGGGACATAATATTCTTTCCCCTTCTTGGCAGCGTGGTTCATCATAATGTATGTCCCAAAAGAACTTAATTAGTTCAATTAAATAATTTTTACTACACTGCCATACTCTTATTTTTTTAAAAGATTTTATTTATTTATTTGACAGACAGAGATCACAAGTAGGCAGAGAGGCAGGCAGAGAGAGAGAGAGGAGGAAGCAGGCTCCCTGCTGAGCAGAGAGCCCAATGTGGGGCTCAAACCCAGTACCCTGGGATCATGACCAGAGCTAAAGGCAGAGGCTTTAACCCACTGAGCCATCCAGGCGCCCCTATACGCTCTCATTTTTAAAAGCAAAGACTTATTGTAGAAATCTCAATATGAAAATTATATAACTATAAATGACAGCACAGCTAAGCTACAATATAGGAATATTTTTGTTATTGTTAGGTTGTATTTTACTTTCCCTTTCGACAAATGGGGCTTAACTTCAAAACACATGATGATTTCTTATCTTGCTTGGTTATTCATACATCTAGTTGCTAATTTGGATGTTGGGACTGCTGCAAAAAGATATATAGAAATTGCTCAAGACCTGGCAGATGCTTAAAATAGCACAACCCAAGTGATGGAAATAACCTTTGGTAGAAAAGGTGCAATCAGCTTTGCTCTAAGTTGTCTGAAGGAGGAATCATCATCTTTTTTTTAAAAGATTTTATTTATTTATTTGACACAAAGAGATCACAAGTAGGCAGAGAGGCAGGCGGTGGGGGGGGGGGGGGGGGGAGCAGGCTCCCCGTGAGCAGAGAGCCTGATTCGGAGCTCAATCCCAGGACCCCGGGACCATGACCCGAGCTGAAGGCAGAGGCTTTAACCCACTGAGCCACCCAGGCGCCCCCATCATCTTTCTTATTGCTAACAATAGAACAGTAACTCTCATTATTTGGTTTGATAAGATGCTAGTGATGGGGACGCCTGGGTGGCTCAGTTGGTTGGACGACTGCCTTCGGCTCAGGTCATGATCCTGGAGTGTCGGGATCGAGTCCTGTATCGGGCTCCCAGCTCCACGGGGAGTCTGCTTCTCCCTCTGACCTTCTCCTCGCTCATGTTCTCTCTCACTGCCTCTCTCTCAAATAAATAAATAAAATCTTTAAAAAAAAAAAAAAGATGCTAGTGATGACTTTTTACAGTTTGCTCAGGCTAGCAGTTGGTGGCTTTGTCATTTCATTAAAACTCCCTGAATACTTCATGTATATAAAATAATCAGCAATGAGCCTTTGAAAATGTTGTTATAATCATTCCCTTACTATTATTTTTAGTTGGTTGATTTTAAGACTATGTCCTTATTGGACATTGTCTTCTTCTACTCTAAAGGTTACTACAACCCTAAATTTGGCATTTATTATTTCTGTTTGTATCTTTATACTTTGCATATGTCATATATATAATTTATGTATGTGCGTATATATATTTGCATGTTGATAAACTATATACAAATGGTATCATACTGTACATACCACTTGTACTTACTTTTTGGATCATCATAGGTCTTGAGATCTATCTCTAGTGATACATGTAGCTCCCCGTTCATTCATTTTAATTGCTGTATAGTATTGTATGACCATGCTATTCCACAATATAGTTATCCAGTTTGCACTGATGAATATTAGAGCTATTTTACTCATTTTCCTACTAAAATCATGCTATAAACATCTATTCATTTCTATGTATGAGTTTCTTTAAAGAGTATACATATCTAGGATCAGAACTGCTGAGTCATGAGATCATACATTTTACTAGATATTGCCAAATTTTAAACCAAAGTGGTTGAGGCAATTTATAATCCTAGCAGCACTGAGAGGTTGAATTGGTTTACATCCTTGTCAACCTGTGGTATTATCAAAATTTTTATTTTTTGTAAATCTGATGAATATATAATGGTATTTGTGGTTGTTTTAATATTTATCTCCTAGTTTATTGTTACTTTGTTCATTGGTCAGTGAGTTTTCATAGTGTATGAGTTACTTGTTCATATCTTTTGCCTACTTTTGATTGGGCTGTTTGCCTTTATTTATTTGTAGCAACTTTTAATATATTCTGATAACTAATCCTGTTAGTGACGTGTGTTATAAAAATCTTCTCACAGTCTGTCTTGTCAATGTTTTATGGTATCTTTTTTTTTAGTTTTTTTTTTAAATTTATTTGACAGACAGAGATCACAAGTAGGCAGAGAGGCAGGCAGAGAGAAAGAAGCAGGCTCTTCACGGAGCAGAGAGCCCGATGCGGGGCTCGATCCCAGGACCCTGGGATCATGACCTGAGCCACCCAGGCGCCCCCTGTTTTTTGGTATCTTTTGATGCATATCAGTGTTTTATGATATCTTGTGTTACATTTAGTTTTAGTGTACTTAAATTTTAAATTAATCAATTTTTTCCATTTATGGTTGATACTTTTTTAAAATTTAAATTCAATTAGCCATGATATAGTACATCATTAGTCTCAGATGTAGTATTCAACAATTTATCAGTTGCATATAACATCCAGTGCTCATCAAATCATGTGCCCTCCTTAATGCCTATCACCCAAATACCCCCCCATCTCCCCTCCACTAACCCTCAGTTTGTTTCCTATAGTGAAGAGTTTCTCATGTTTTTTCTACCTCCTTGATGATTTCCCATTCAGTTTTCCCTCCCTTCCCTAAGGTTGATGCTGTTAATGTCTTGTTTAAAACCCTTTTCTACCTCCCATCATAAAGAAACATTTTTTTAAAAGATTTTATTTTAATTTCCTCCTAAAAGTTTTAAACTTTTGCTTTTTCATATTTAAATATCACAATCTACTGAAATCAGTTTTAGTGTATGATGTGAGGTATGGATTCAATTTTTTCGCTATTGTTAACCAACTTCCCCAGGTCATTTAGTAAACCATTTATCCTTTTACCACTAAACTACAATACTACCTCTATCATATATAAAGTTTCTATAAACACATAGATTGATTTCTGAACTTCCTACTCAGTTCCATTTTTCTGTTTATCTCTGAACCAATACTGTTTACTAGCTACTGTAGCTTTCTAATAAGTCTTGTTATATGGTAAAGCAAGTTCTTTCTAGTTCTTTTCTTTAAAATAATCCTGGCTACTCTTGGTCCTTTGTTCTTCCATATTAATTTTAAAATCAGCCTCCAAAGTCCCATGAAAATACAGTTGAAATCTTGATTGGAATTGCATTGAAATTATTGATTAATATGGGGAGTAGATAACTAAAATATTGAGTGCGCCTATCTGTTGATATAATTTTTCTCTCCATTTTAGACCTTTATTGTCTTTCAATAATTTTAAAATTTTTGGCATGGAAGTTTTGTACAACTTCTGTTAGATTTATCCCTTCCAAGGAGCTTTATATATTTTTTAAAGATTTTATTTATTTATTTGACAGAGAGAGATCACAAGTAGGCAGAGCAGCAGGCAGAGAGAGAGAGGGAAGCAGGCTCCCTGCTGAGCAGAGAGCCCATTGCGGGGCTCGATCCCAGGACCTTGAGATCATGACCTGAGCTGAAGGCAGAGGCTTAACCCACTGAGCCACCCAGGCACCCCGGAGCTTTATATATATATTTTTTTATTTCTTTTCAGCATAACAGAATTCATAGTTTTTGCACCACACCCTGTGCTCCATGGAATGCGTGCCCTCCATAATACCCTCCACCTGGCTCCCCCAACCTCCCACCCCCGCCCCTTCAAAACCCCTCAGGTTGTTTTTCAGAGTCCATAGTCTCTCATGGTTCATCTCCCCCTCCGCTTTATATTTTTATTGGTAATATTGATAGTCCTTTTTTGGAAATTACCCTTTCCTACTCTTTATTGCTGCTATGTAAGAATGCAGCTGATTTTTCTGTGTTTCCTACATGTCCAGAAACCTTGCTGAACCTCTCCTTTATTTATTGTAATAATATATCAAACTAGTAACATTTAAAAGTATGAATAAATTTAATACTTTTTTCTGAGTACAAAAGTAATACATGGTCACGCTAAAAAAAACTGGAGGTATCAGAGAAAATCCCTGTAAACATTTTGCTTTATTTAGTTTATTTCATTTTGTTGTCTTTTTACCTTCCTTCCTTAAAACAAAACTTTTATAATAGAAAATTTCCCACATACACCAAAGTAGACAGAAAACTATAATAAACCTCCATGTTGTAATCTCCTAGTTTTCATAATTACCAACTCATGGTTAATCTTTTAGTGTATTACCTTCTACTATTCCTTTCTCTCCCTCCCAGATAATTTTGAAACAAATTTCAAACATCACATAGGTACATCTGTAGATACCTCAGAATACAGGTCTAAAACAGTGGTCTCCATATCAGCAGCTTTGGCATCACCTGGGAACTAGTCAGAAATGCAGATTCTCAGGCTCTACTAAAGTTCTACCAGATCAGAAACTCTGGGAGTAGGGACTAAGCAATCTGTTTTTTTTAAAAGATTTTATTTATTTATTTGACACAGAGTGAGAGAGAGAGAGAGATATCACAAGTAGGCAGAGAGGCAGGCAGAGGGGGAGGGGAGAAGCAGGCTCCCTGCCGAGCAGAGAGCCCAATTCGGGGCTCGATCCCAGGACCCTGAGATCATGACCTGAGCTGAAGGCAGAGGCTTAATCCACTGAGCCACCCAGGTGCCCCTAAGCAATCTGTTTTTATTATTTTTATTTTTTTTTAGAACTGAAAGTTCTCACATTTATTACTGAACCAACCTACTGGTGCAGAGGCATAGTCACAGAAAAATCATTTCCCTGATAAAACACGTCTATTGGCCAGGAAGGAAGGATGTTTACAGAGTGCTGGATGGAACACATGATCTTGACACAGCTTAATTAAATATGTGGTGCCAATTAGGTGTGTCATCTCATGATGTATGATGCCTTGTAGACCCAGCTTTGTTCTCCTCCAGTGCCTCCTCTTGGAGTTGTACCTGATTTTATTACCAGTTATCATCTGAATACACTAATGGGATGATTCTGCTTTTGTTTCTTGGCCAGGAATCACTTGATTCTGAAGGTCTTGTAAGAAGACTTGGCCAGAAACAAGTCAGCTACACACAGCAGGATGGCAGCAAAAAAGCAGCAATTTGTTTTTTAAATTATCCTCTCATTTATGCTGATGTTTAAAAAACCCTCTACTAAAACATAAGAACACTTAAAAAAATCACCTCAATATTATTGACATGCTTAAATAACAATTTTATATCATCTATCAGTGTTCAAGTTTCTCTAGAAATTTAGTTTGTTTGATTTGAATTTTTGGTAAGAATAATTTATAGGGGCGCCTGGGTGGCTTAGTTGGTTAAGTGGCTGCCTTCAGCTCAGGTCATGATCACAGGGTCCTGGAATCGAGCCTTGCATCAGGCTCCCTGCTCAGTGGAGAGTCTGCTTCTCCCTCTCCCTCTTTCTGCTGCTCTGCCTACTTGGGCTCTCTCTCTGTCCAATAAATAAATACAATCTTTTTAAAAAAGAAGAAGAAGAATTTGTAGGTAGGTGGTGTACTTCCATCAGGAGGCTCATAATATCTGATTTTCTTGCTTTTCATGCAGTTAGCAGACCCTGATGGTCACTTTCCAGATTCATTATATCATTAGGGTCACAAAATAGTCATATTCCAACTCTGTTGTTCCTTACTCATTTATTGCTGGAATACTTCTAAAAACAGAAATTTTCCTTCTTCAAGTATTTGTTTACTTTGACATACAGTGCATATAGGAAAAGCAAGATAAATGCTATATCTTTCCCTTTATTTTTCAGCTTTCAAAATAATAAATTGATTTTTTGGCATAAATTTAAACAAATTTGATGTGCTTTAATTATTGTTATTCTTATTGGTGTCTCCTTTCTTATAATTGAGTTTTTACTTATATCAAAGCTATATTTGCACAGAATATAAAAGGCAAATCATTTCCCCATTTCCCCTTCCAGTGGCAACAATTTTTAATTATTTTAGCTAATTAATTTGATATCTTTAAATAACTTGCCTTTTGCTTTCTTTGTTTTCAGTTTTTAGCATTATCTATTAACTTTCCATTATTCAAGATGAGGATTTAGCTCACTTTCGCCCTTCCAGTACCCACCACACACATGCACCCATCATCTATCATCTTCATATATGAACAGCATAATTATGGTGGGTTCAATATTAAGTGTTTTCCTTGACTATATAAATACTGTTCACAACTGAGCCTCATACAATACTATGGTTATTCGCCCATTTTTGCACAATTTTTAATTTAATTTAATCAGAGTTAATGATTGCCACTCTTTGTTTTCTTATTTAATTTTCTATATTCTTACTACCAACTCAAAATGGAACTCTCCATTAGTTGTCAAAATCTCCTCTTAACACTTTTAATAATTCAGTGTTCTCTCCATTTCAACATTTAATAACCCTCTCTAAAATCTTCCAACCACCTCCAATTTGTAGAACTGGGTATCTACTCTTGGTGCACGATTGTTATGTATGATTTCCTCTCACCCTTTAGCCTGTGAATTTCTTAGCTTCTTTAGTTGCATCCACTGTTTCCTAGTTTCCTTATCTTCCTTTTCTTGATTTATTCCCTATACTGATGAAGCTCATCCTCTAATAGGTTCCTAGGAAAGGACATAAAAGAGGTAAATTGGGGGACTTTTCTTGTACAAAAATATTTTCATTCCATTCTGATACTTCATTGATAATTAAATAGAATTCTAGTTTAGGAATAAATTTCCTTTAGAATCTTGAAGGCATTTCCTCTTGGCCTTCTAGCTACTGGGCTGTTTTTGAGAGGTCTGAAGTCATTCTAATCTTTGGCCTTTTGAACATGAACAGTTTATTCTCTCTGGAAGCAAGTAAGATCATCTCTGTTCTTAGGGTTCTGAAAATCAGTTATGATATGCCTCGATGTAGGTCTATCTTTTATAAATTTTGCTAGGCACTTGATAAGCCTTTTAAACTTAAAGCCCATGTCCTTCAGTTATAGAACGTTTTATCACTAGTTCTTTAAAAATCTCTTCCTGTCCATTTTCTTTGTGCCATTTTTTTCTGTGATTTTCATTAATTGGATTTTGGTCCATCTGGATTTGTCCTTTAATTTTCTTATCTTTTCCATACTATCTCTTCGTCTTCTTGCTCTACTTTCTGGAAGATTTTTTCAACATTGTATTATAAACTTTTAAATTTTCCTATCATAATTTTCATTCCTGAAATACTTTTTTGTTCTCTGAGTGTTCCTTTTACTAGCACCCTCTTATTACTTCATGGATGTGATATTTTCTTCTCTCTGAAAATACTAATGAAATTATCCTCTTTAGAAAAGTTGTCTTCTTGCAAATTGAGTTTCGCCTTCCCACACTCCTTTTTCTGTTTGTATGTTTGTTTCATCTTATTTGACCTCTGTCTTTCAGGTTAGAGGCTTTCCTCAAAAGATCACTTTCTTTGGTTTGTTCATACTTGACGAGAAATTCTATGGGAGTAGGTATTCTCTGTTGCGAATGGGTGACATGGTAATGTGATAACATGACTGACATATTCCCTTGGGTAACATCTGATATGAACATCCGCAAAGAAGGATTATCCAATAACCTGCCTAGAAGGTACAAGTCTGACTGCCATTTCTTGCTACAGGGTCTGAGTGGAATACGAGGGCTGAGAGAAGTGGCATATCAAATTCAGTATATGAATGTTTACATACTCCCTTATTTTTCATACAGTACTCCTGACCTCAATGGTACTTGGTTTTCCCCACCCAGAAATGGCCTATCCTATCCTCTTCAATGACCAACCCCTAGTTGCTGCGATAATGAAGACAGGGCAGTCGAGTGTAGTGCATAGTGAAGGGGATGTGAACTCAAAATACTTGATAAAATGAATTTCTCCCAGTCTTCTTGCAGTCAGTCCCACCTACGCCCCAACTTTCAGCTGTTATCACCAGTTGCTAAGCTTTTCAAGGTGCCGATAGATAAATCATTTTGATTCTCAGCTGTCTCTGCTGCCAGTTTAGGATTATTTCTCAGGTTTTCTAGGTCATTTGCTGCTTTTCAGTTTCCAAATTTTGTTGCTGAAGGCGCGTCTGGGTGGCTTAGTGGGTTAAGCATCTGCCTTCAGCTCAGGTCATGATCCCAGGGTCCTGGGATCGAGCCCCACATCGGGCTCTCTGCTCAGTGGGGAGCCTGCTTCCCCCACCCCCTCTCTGCCTGCTGCTCTGCCTACTTGTAATCTCTCTCTCTCTGTCAAATAAAAAAAATCTTCAAATTTTGTTGCTATTGTCTTATCTCCTATTGAACTTATCCTTTCTAGTTTCTTTCTTTAAAAAAATTCCCTTTCCTGTTGTTTCAGTGAAGCTTTGTGAAAGATCAAAAGGAAGGTCCTCCATTACCAGATTCACAATTCCTTCTGAGGTAGAAACTCTTTGTTGTCTTAAGAAAATAGTTCAGGCATTGTTCTTCAGGAAATAAAAGCATATCCCCATTTCACAGATAGAATATTTTAGGGACAGAGAGGCCAAGTCCTTTATCCAAGATGACAGAGTTGGAAATGGGGCAATGGCTCAGTGTATTTGCGTTGAAGTAAAAAACATGCTGTAACATTATGCAATTGCCACATACCTGACATGAGTTAGTCTATCCTGCTTGCTCATTGCATTGCAGTTGACCTCGACCAATGTCACAGCCAAGCAATAAAAGCCAGCACTAGTTGCTGAATACAAAATGACCAGGCTAAACATTCACACATTACTCTCTTCAGCAAAAAAATGGAACTAATGTGACCTAGTATTTTTCATGATAATGACTGTAATTAACTAACCAAGCTGAACGAGCCTTGGAATTCATCTGAGAAAAGACTACCATTGCCAGCTTTCAGAAACTGGAGGCATGACAAATATGTGAGTTGGGTCTTTCAGAGAAAGGAAAAAAGCTGAGGCCATCTAAAATTTAATTTAGTACCTGAAAGTAGGTCTCTAAATGAAAATGATTCTTTACCCTTTAGAAGCAGAGTTTTCTGGATCCTTAGGCCTCCTGAAGCGATTTACTGCGTAGATTTCTCTTAGGTCAGCAGGATGGTTATTCCAGGTTTAAGCCAAGAACATTTCACAATCAATTTTTGCTCAGATTCATTATTCTTACAGCTAGCTGTTGGACTTATATTGCATCACTAGAAGTCAGATAATATTGCCAACAGATAATGTTATAATCTGTTGATGAAATTATTCATTATTTTTCCTGCCATTTTTAAATTTATATGGGGTATAAACTGCATATCCCCTATTAAAATGTGTCAAACATGCTGATGTTCTGTACACCTCAATTGTGTTCTCTTAACTCTAACGGTGAAATGAACCTATTCCAAAAACCTAGTGTTACTCTGTTAGGATGCCTCTGAATTAATTATACTTCCTATTAGAGCAGTTCTATTCTAAAATGCATTAAATTTTATTTCCAGGCATTTATATTGAAACTGGTCACTATTGCCGGTTCGTGGTTTTGCTCTCAGGAAGGAGGCTGCTATATTTAAATGAATCAATAAGGAATAGATACAGTTGAAAATAGTTTATGACTTTGCGTTTTTAGAATAGAGATGTGGAAAGAAAAGTCCTGCCAAGTGTGAGAGCAAGAACTCATCCTGGAGATTACCTAGACCAGCTCAATCATTTTACAGAAACTGAGTCTCAGAGTGATTTAGTGGCTTTATCTCACAATGCTCAGTTATGTTTTGGTGGACCTAGGAGTTCTCAAGTCTCCTCAGACCCATTCTCTTTCCACTTTATAGTAGCATTAGGGTACTTAAATGGAATATAAGTCATAAAAAAGAGTGAACTCTTGCCATATGCAAAAACATGGATGGAAATAGAGAGGGCATTATGCTAAGAGAAATAAGTCAATCAGAAAAAGACAAATACCATATGATTTCACTCATATCTGCAATTTAAGAAACAGAACAAAAAATATATATAAAAAAGGAGAAAACCCAAAAAACAGACTCTTAACTATAGAGAACCTCATCTCCCCTCTGGTTGTTGGCAAAGGGGAGATGAGTGGAGAGATAGGTGGAATAGGTGAAGGAGATTAAGAGTACACTTATAGTGATGAGCACTGAGTAATATGTAGAATTGTTGAGTCACTATATTGTATGCCAGAAACCAATATAACACTGTGTATTAACTATACTGGATTTAAAATAAAAATTAACTTTAAAAACCTATGTTTTTAATAAAAAATTGGTATTTTAAATTTTTACTGAGAAATAATTCAAAACTTATGAAAAATTGCATATAAAGTACAAATAACTCCCTACCTTTACCTTTTATTTAGTTATATCAGTTGTTAACATTTTTCCACATATGCATTATATGTGTTTGTACTATAGAGGAACAGGATTTGCCACCCCCTAAGAATATGTCTCTTAAGCATAAGGATTATTTTAGGCTAATTATTTTCAAGAAACTGAGAACAGAGGAGAAGCTTGGAAAACCTAGTAGATGGTACCCATTTGAAAGAGACATTTATATGTATAAGAGAAATCTCCATTTGTAAGTGGGTTTCCCTCTTTGTACCAGTAAGAGGAAGATGACTCAATCTCTAGAAACTCTTTTCAGTGGAAAAGGCAATGACCTAAATTTGCATAACAACCTTACCCTTGATTATGCTGCTTTGCTTGGTAAACTTCCATAACTAGATTCTCCTTTCCCTAACATCTTTTGTCTTTAGCTGGACATGATATTTAAGGTGATGGCTTCAGCCATTTTTTTTTTTTTTTTGGCTTCAGCCATTTTAGAGAGTAACTCAGTTTTCTTGACCCTCTCCCATGTAAATAGGAAGTGTACATGTTATTAAACTTTTCTTTATTTTTCTTCTGTTAATCTATCTTAAGCCAATTTAACTATTAGACCAGCCAAAGAAACTAGGAGGGTAGAAGGAAATTTTTTTCACCCCTACCTTGTATACACACATGGACGGGGACATAAACTCACACATACACACATACATACACATGCTGAATTATTTCAGGTCAAAGAGGCAGCTTAATTCACTTCACCATATATATCCTAAGAGCAGGGAAATTCTCTTATAAAACTGTAGTATAAGTATCAAATTCAGGAATATTGGCATTAATACTGCTAAAAAGAAAACCATATGCCCAAAACAGTGGTACTTGAGTCCAAGCCACCAGATTGCGGTGTAAATACCTACTCTAATTGCAATTTCAGTTTCCTTCAGAAATGTAGTTGTAACTGGTCAGTCAGGAATTCTCTGCACCAGTGAGATGATCTATCAGATGTACTGATATTCTACATACCTCAGTTGTGTTGTCTTTACTCTGTGGGTGAAATGAATTAGATCTTGGGTCTAAACATGGACCCTCTCTATCCCTCTCCCATCTCCGCCCCCCCCCCCCCCACAAGAAGATGAGGTAATCAGCATGACAGGGTTCCTTGTTCTTCATCCTAAGAGAAAGCTACCTGGAGCAAATCTTTTATTTTCCTAATAACTTTATTTCCCCACCCTCCATCCTGTAAAAACCTTCCTTTTTGTACAACTCCTCAGAGCTCTCCTCTATTTGTTAGATGGGATGCTGCCCAATTTATTAATCATTTAAAAAAGTCAATTAGATCTTCAAATTTACTTGGTTGAATTTTGTTTTTTTTAACAATATAATGTTATTTATCGTATAATATATAGTCCATATCAATTTTCACCAATCATCATAATAATGACTTTTGGGAAATTTTTTTTCCCCAGATCCAGTCCAGGTTTATGCATTGCATGTAGTTGTCATGTCCCTCTAGCCTCCTTTAAAAGATGAAAGATTTATATGATCTGAAGAGAAACTAGAATATTTAGCCTTCTTTAATATGGACTAGTACTTAGCTTTTCTTGGCCACCCAGGTGCCCATGGTATTGGTTTATCCATTATTGGTACTAACATCTTTGACATTTAGCTAAGTGGGGGTCTTCCAGGTTTCTTAGCAGGATAGTTCAGCACAACATGAGGAGCAAGAAAGTCTACATGAAAGGAGGTACTTAAAATCCCTCTGTGACCTGCGCTAGATAAAGACTTGGCATGAGATAAGGTTAAATATGCTTCTTTGCAGTGCCAGCCAGTGTGATTCAGCCCTGAAGCTAGGGTCCACGCCAAGGGTCTCAGACTGTATAGTTTTTGCAGGCCTCCTTCTCTTGCCAAACTATGCAGTCTGCAATGTTTGCATGGCAGTCCTTTTTGGGGCCTGCTGAGTTTTTTTTCCTAGGAAGCCAGTACTATGTAGATATCCCTTTAAAGGATAGGAACTCACAAATCATTATCTCAAAATCCAAAAACACTCAAGCTGGATGAAACTGGTTTGCACAATCTGAGCTCTTTATTGATTGGTTGTGGAGATATTTGCTAACAAGCCTAATTTTATCTATTTTGGCTGACTTATGGAATAGGCAATAATAATGACCCAAGGAATGTATTTTCCAAGGATCTGACTGTAGTTTCAGGGATCTCCTTTTTCCACTCAGTTCTTCTTCTCTCTCCTCTGCTGAGGTAATTAGAATAGAAGGGATTTTTAAAAACATGGTTGTGGTTGTCTTCCTCAGAGGGGTAATCTCACTCTGATGGAAGTCCTACCTGACACCCACTCCTATGCCCTGCACTTTCTCTTACTAAGCTGGAATAACAGAATAATTTTTAAAAATTCACTTGACAGAAATATTCTTAATTAGTGATCACCAAGCTGTCTAAAAAAAAGTAAAGTCATATGGGACTATGGGATTTGAAATAGGATATTCTACCCTCTTCAGGGCCTATTTGGAAATAACAAGAATCAAATTAAATGAACAAATTGTTCTCTATACAAATGTTTCCAGGACTACCTTTTAAATTTCAGAATTATTTTTTTAAAAAGATTTTATTTATTTATTTATTTGAGAGAGAACGAGAGAGCACAAGAGGAGAGAGGTCAGCAGGAGAAGCAGACTCCCTGCCGAGCAGGAAGCCTGATGCGGGACTCGATCCCAGGACTCCAGGATCATGACCTGAGCCGAAGGCAGTGGCTTAACCAACTGAGCCACCCAGGCGCCCCTAAACTTCAGAATTATTTAATAATGAGTCGCTGCTGGGACCAGAGCTTCTACCACATCTTAGAATGTTATGGTTAAGAAGGACTGTCATTAATGATGAAACTACAAGCTGTCCCAGTTTCTCCATTACAAATAAAAATAATCTGATATGAAGAGACATATTTGGAACAAGCTTGAATTTATTTGGCCTTCTGGTCAAGTGAAGGCTATTTAGCTTGCAAGGAACAGAAAATACTTAAACTAGCAGCAGGCAACCTCATGGGCATGGGACTGGGTCTCGTAGGAGCTGTAACTAGAGAGTTGTTCTGTATTCAAGGCCTTTCTGGAGACAGACATAAGAGTTCCTGCTTCTTTATCATAAAGCTCCATAACTTCTTTGACTTATCTGTACTCCGTTTGTCTGCTTCTTTCTGTTTCTCACCAACTCATTTTTTTAAATTTCCTAAGGAAAGTCTGATAGGACCAGGGGTGGTGTCTTAATTTGAGTTCTCCCAAAAGTAGATCCTGAGAAAAGGGTTTGTGTAGAAGTAATTTTCAGAGTGATACTGGGAAACATAGAAAGGGAAAAGAGTGGGGAAACCAGGAAAAGATTTGTTGAGAGAAGTGAAGCAAGTTGGTGGAAGAGTAGGGGACCTCATTTCATCTGATCCTTTGAATTTAGGTAGATAACTATCAAATAATTCTGACCACCCATGAATTTAATCTGAGATGTAAGAAAAGAATTGCTGTAACTCTACAAGTAGAAAAGCGACCACTTTTTGAAAAGTAGAAGGGGCAGAGAAGTGAATCTGAGGGCATATATCAGAAGATAAATGGTGGGGGGAGGGAGCCTCCATAAGCCAGCTACTGGAAAGTGATATAGTCCCAGAGCACAAAATCAGAACCCTTAGAAATCTGCTCTAGTGAGAGACATCCCTGTCTGGAGGTGCTCACTTGGTGAAGCAGGGCAGAATCCTAGGTGGGACAGTATAGTCTCAGGATACCCAGAGTCAGAGAAAGAATGGGGGTACCTGAGCTGGTAGAGTTCCCAAGCACTGGAGCAGAGAAACTGGTTATGGTCAGCAAGCTTGGGAGGGGGCTCTCAGCTCTGTTCACCATAAACCGCGAGCTGCAGCCTGATCGGGTGTCAGCTCTGTGTGAGGACCCTGCAAAGGACAGGAATGCAGGGACCCTCTACCTTCCCCTGGGAGGAGTGGAGCAGGTGCAGGCATGACTAGGGGACAGCTCTCAGTGCGGGAGCCCTGCAAAAGACAGGAAAGCAGCAACCCTCCATCTTTCCCCAGGAGGATCAGTCTGGGCACACACTACATGAGTCTGCAGAGTTTAGTGCACACGAAAGTGAAGACAGCTTATCCCTGAGGTTTTACTAAAGCAAAGGGACTATGATTTTTTGGTTCAGGGGCTGGAGACCAAAGCACGGCAATTTTTATTTTGATCCTCTATAGAGGTGGGAAAGCCTTCAGGGAACAAAAGCCACACAGAGCAACTAAAAACAGCTTACACTGAGCCCAGCCTCCTGGCAAGGGACAGTCCAACTCTGCCCAGGCAAAGATACTTGAGAAGCAGTGCAGCAGACCCTCCCCCAGAAGACCAGCTGGAAGAATATGTGAACAGCAAGTTTACAGGCCACACAGGACTATAAAACTCCAGCGCTAGGGGAAAATTGTATATAAAATTTGAGGTTTTTTTCCTCAAGATTGATTTATCTTTCAGTTTAAAATTTCCATTTCTTTTTTCTCTTTTTTTCCTCTTCAACTATTTTCTTGTTTTATCAACTCTTTGTTTTTTAAGTCTTTTTTTAACTTTCATTTTTTACATTTACATTTTATAGATATATTCATTTTTTGCTTCCTTTCCCTCTATTCAATTTTATTTTTGTATTTATATAAATTTTGCTTTCTTTACAATTTTTGGATTTAGTGTCTTCTAAGACACAGACCAAAGTACACTCAGGACCAAGTGGATCACCTTGTTTTGTCCATCCTGTGAAATTATATTCTCCCCCCTCCACTTTTTTCTTTCCCTTTTTTTTTTCTTTTTGTCTTTTCTGGTTTCTGACCTCTTTGGATTTCTCTAGTGTGTATTTTGCTTGGGTCATTGTTGATATTTTTGATTCTGCTTACCCAGTCATCCATTCTTCTCTGGAGAAAATGAATAGAGGGAAGAATTCACAACAAAAGAAAGAACCAGAACTAATACTCTGCCACAGATCTAGTCAATTTGGATATAAGTAAAATGTCAGAGCTGGACTTCAGGAAAATGATTATAAAGTTACTAGCTGGGCTTGAAAAAAACATAAAAGACACTAGAGAGTCTCTTAGTGCAGAAATGAGATGTAATCAGGCCAAAATTAAAAATGCTCTTACTGACATGCATTCTAAATTGGATGCTCTAACAGTTAGGGTAAATGAGGCAGAAAAAATCAGTGACATAGAAGACAAGATGATGGAAAGGAAGGAAGCTGAGGTAAAGAGAGGAAAACAACTAATGGATCCTGAGGGGAGGTTTCAAGAAAACAGAGATGCCGTTAAACAAAACAGTATTAGAATTATTGGAGTGCCTGAGGGAGAAGAAAAAGAGGGCCAGAAGGTATATTTGAGCAAATCATAGCTGAGAACTTCCTTAATCTGGGGAAGGAAACAGGCATTCAAGTCCAAGAGGTAGAGAGGACCCCTCCCAAAATTAATAAAAATAGATCAACACCTGATACATAGTAGTGAAGCTTGCAAATTTCAGAGATAAAGAGAAAATACTGAAAGCAGCTTGAGACAAAAGTTTCTTAACCTACTGGGGGAGGAATATTAGACTGGCATCAGACCTATCCACAGAGACCCAGCAAAGCCAGAAAGGGCTGGCATGTTATCTTCAGGGTACTAAATGAGAAACACATATAGCCAAGAATACTTTATGCAGCAAGATTTTCATTTGGAATGGAAGGAGAGATAAAGAGATTCTGTGACAAACAGAAACTGAAAGAATATGTGACCACCAAGCCAGCCCTGCAGGAAATATTAAGGGGGATCCTGTAAGTGATGAGAGAGCCCAAGAGTAACATAGACCAGAAGGAAACTGAGACAATCTACAAAAAGAGAGACTTTACAGACGATAAAATGGCACTAAATTCATATCTTTCAGTAGTTACTCTGAATGTAAATGGGCTAAATGCTCCCATCAAAAGACATAAGATATTAGATTGGATAAAAAAGCAAGGCCCATCCATATGTTGCCCACAAGAGACTCATTTTAGACAAAAAGTCACCCCCAGACTGAAAGTGAGGGGGTAGAGAACAATTTACCACGCTAATGGACCTCAAAATAGAGGTGGGGTAACAATTCTCATATCAGACAAATTAGATTTCAAACCAAAGATTGTAGCAAGGAATGAAGATGGCCACTATATCATACTTAAGGGTCTACAACAAGAAGATCTAACAATTATAAATATTTATGCCCCTAACTTGGGAGCAGCCATCTATATAAATCAATTAATAACCAAATTAAAGAAACACATTGATAATATTACAATAATAGTTGGGGACTTCAACACTCCACTCACAGCAATGGACAAATCATCTAAGCAGAAGATCAACAAGGAAACAAGGGCTTTGAATGACACAATGGACCAGATGGACTTCACAGATATATACAGAGCATTCCATCCTAAAGCAACAGAATACACATTCTTCTTGAGTGCACATGTAACATTCTCCAGAATAGATCCTATACTGGGTCAAAATCAGGTCTCAACCAATGCCAAAAGACTGGAATTATTTCCCGCATACTTTCAGACCACAGTGTTTTGAAACTTGAACTCAATCACAAGAGGAAATCTGGAAGGAATTCAAACACATGGAAGTTAAAGAGCATCCTACTAAAAACGAATGGATCAACCAGGAAATTAAAGAATAATTTTTAAAATTCATTGAAACTAATGAAAATGAAAACACAACTGTTCAAAACCTTTGGGATACAGTAAAGGTGGTCCTAAGAGGGAAGTACATTGTAATACAAGCCTCTCTTTAAAAAAATTAGAAAAATCTCAAATACACAAGGTAACCTTATACCTAAAGGAGCTGGAGAAAGAACAGCAAATAAAACCTAAAGGAAGCAGGAGAAGAGAAATAATAAAGATTAGAGCAGAAGTCAGTGAAATAGAAACCAAAAGAATGGTAGAACAGATCAACAAAACTAGAAGTTGGTTCTTTGAAAGAATAAGATCGATAAACCTCTGGCCAGACTTACCAAAAAGAAAGAGAAAGGACCCAAATTAATAAAATCATGAAGGAAAAGGGAGAGATCATGACCAACACCAAGGAAATAGAATTTTAAGAACATATTATGAGCAACTATATGCAAAAAATCAGGCAATATAGGAGAAATTGATGCATTTCTGGAAACTGATAAACTACCAAAACTGAAACATGAGAAATAGAAAATCTGAACAGACCAATAACCAGCAAGAAAATTGAAGCAGTAATCAAAAACCTCCCCCCCAAAACAAGAGTCCAGGGCCAGATGGCTTCCCAGGGGAATTCTATCGAACATTTAAAGGAGAAATAATACCTACTCTACTGAAGCTGGTTCAAAAACATGACATAGAAGGAAAACTTCCATACTCATTCTATGAGGCCAGCATTACCTTGATCCCCAAACCAAACAAAGACACCATCAAAAAGAGAATTACAGACCAATATCCCTGAGGAACATGGGTGCAAAAATTCTCTCCAAGATTTTAACCAATAGGATCCAATGGTAGATTAAAAGGATTATTCATCACCAACAAGTGGGAGTTATTCCTGGGCTGCAAGGGTGGTTCAATATTCACAAATCAATCAGTGTCATACATCACATTAATAAAAGAAAGGACAAGAGCCATATGATCCTCTCAATTGATGCAAAAAATCATTTGACCATATATAGCATACTTTCTTGATTAAAATTCGCCACAGTGTAGGGAGAGAGGGAACATACCTCAATATCACAAAAGCCATCTATGAAAAGCCCACAGTGAATATCATTTTCAATAAGGAAAAACTGAGAGCTTTTCCCTCAAGGTCAGGAAAACAACACTCTTGCCACTGTTGTTCAAGATAGTACTAGAAGTTGTAGCCTCAGCAATCAGACAACAAAAAGAAATAAAAAGCATGCAAATTGGCAAGGAAGAAGTCAAACTCTCACTCTTCACAGATGACATGATACTGCAGGAAGAAAACCCAAAAGACTCCACCTGAAAACTGCTAGAATTCATACAAGAATTCAGCAATGTGGCAGGATATAAAATCAAGGCACAGAAATCTGTTGCATTTTATACACAATGAGACAGAAGAAAGTGAAATTAAGGAATCCATCTCATTTACAATTGCACCAAAAATCATGAGATACCTAGGAATAAATGTAACCAAAGAGGTAAATGATCTATACTCTAAAAACTATAGAATATTTATTAAAGAATTTGAAGAAGACACAACAAAATGGAAAAACATTCCATGCTCATGAACTGGAACAAAAAATATTGTTAAAATATGTATGCTACCCAGAGCAATCTACACTATCAATGCAATCCCTATCAAAATATCATCATTTTTCACAGAGCTGGAACAAATTATCCTTAAGTTTATATAGAACCAGTAAAGACCCCAAATGGCCGAAGGAATGTTGAAAAAGAAAACCAAAGCTGGGGGCATTACAATGCCAGACTTCAACCTATATTACAAAGCTGTAATCATCAAGACAGTATGGTGCTGGCACAAAAATAGACACACAGATCAATGGAACAGAATAAAGAACCCAGAAATGGACCCTCAACTCTTTGGTCAACTAATCTTCAACAAAGGAGGAAAGAATAGGAATGCCTGGGTGGCTCAGTGGATTAAAAGCCTCTGCCTTAGGCTCAGGTCATGATCCCAGGGTCCTGGGATCGAGCCCCGCATCAGGCTCTCTGCTCAGCAGGGATCCTGCTTCCCCCTATCTCTCTGCCTGCCTCTCTGCCTACTTGTGATCTCTGTCTGTCAAATAAATAAAAATCTTTAAAAAAAAAAAGGAGGAAAGAATATCCAATGGAAAAAAGACAGTCTCTTCAATAAATGGTGCTGGGAATATTGGACAGCTACATGTAGAAGAATGAAACTGGTCTTTTTTTTACACTATACACAAAGATAAACTCAAAATGGTTGAAAGACCTAAATGTGAGATAGGAATGCATCAAAATCCTAGAGGAGAACACAGGCAGCAACCTCTTCAACCTTGGCCGCAGCAACTCCTGGCAAGACACTTCTCTAAGGCAAGGGAAACAAAAGCAAAAATGATATTGGGACTTCATCAAGATAAAAAGTTTCTGCACAGCAAAGGAAATAGTCAACAAAACTAAAAGGCAAAATACAGAATGAAAGAAGATATTTGCAAATGACATATCAGATAAAGGGCTAGTAGCCACGAGTTATAAAGTTATAAATAACTTATCAAACTCAACATCCCCCCAAAAAACAAAGAATCCAGTCAAGAAATGGGCAGAAGATATGAATAGATATTTCTCCAACAGAGACATGCAAATGGCCAACAAACACATGATAAAATGCTAAACCTCGTTTGGTAGCAGGGAAATACAAATCAAAACCACAATGAGATACCACCTCACACCAGTCAGAGTGGCTAAAATTGACAAGGCAGGAAACAACAAGTGTTGGTGATGATGTGGAGAAAGGGGAGCCCTCTTACATTGTTGGTAGGAATGCAAGCTGGTGTACCCACTCTGGAAAACGGTATGGAGGTTCCTCAAGAAGTTAAAAATAGAGCTACTCTATAACCCAGCAATTGCATTACTAGGTATTTAACCCAAAGATACAAATATAGTGATCCAAAGGGGCACCTACACCCCAGTGTTCATAGCAGCAATGTCCACAATAGCCAAACCACGGATAGAGCTGAGGTGTCCATTGACAGAAGAATGGATAAAGGAGATGTGACACACACACAATGCTAATGTTACTCAGCCATCTGAAAGGATGGATACTTATCATTTACATCAATGTGGATGGAATGGTATTGTGCTGAGTGAAGTAAGTCAACAGAGAAAAACAGTTATAATATGGTTTTGCTCATATGTGGAATATAAGAAACAGCACAGAGGATAATAGGGTAAGGGAGGGAAAACTGAATGGGAAGTCATCAGAGAGAAAAACCATGAGAGACACTTAACTCTAGGAAACAAACTGAGGGTTGCTGGAGGGGAGGTGGCGGGGTGGGGGGCGGGTTAGGGTAGTTGGGTGATGGGTATTAAGGAGGGCACATGATGTCATGTGCCATGTTATACACAACATGCCATGTTATATGCAACTAATAAATTATTGAACACTACATCTGAAACTACGGATGTACTATATGTTGGCTAATTGAATTTAAATAAGTTTTTAAAAGAAGAAAAAGATTTGCTAATAAGTGGGTTATTGCTATGGAACTCAATTCTGCTAGGGACCCTCTGAAAGACTCTGTAGATTATACTACAGAACTGTCCCTCCAGGGATGCCTGGGTGGCTCAGTTAAGCGTCTGCCTTTGGCTCAGGTTATGATCCCAGGGTCCTGGGATGGAGTCCCACATCGAGGCTCCTTGCTCAGCAGGGAGCCTGGTTCTCCCTCTGCCTGCCACCTCCCCCACTTGTGTCCTCTCTCTCTCTCTGACAAATAAATATAATCTTGGAAAAAAAAAAAGAACTGTCCCTCCAAGAGAGTGAGGAAATTGGGGATGTACCCACCAACTTCTGTCCTTTATTAATCGGGAACATTCCTAGGGCTATAAATTTCCTGCTACTTCTGGCCTACCTCACAAGTGTACCTAGCATATTCCTGTAGCCAGAGAATGCCCTTAGTCAGGAAAATATAGACACTCAAGAAGCATCTGGTGAGTAAGGGAACAAGGAACTGTTCACTGAAGCTGCAATCTTCTGGGTGAACTGAGGGGCAATAGGTGAGACAACAACAGTGAGTGACTCTACAAGTAGGCACAGAGTCAAAATGGGCTGGGCAACTTAGAGGGAAGACAGAGGTGCCATGGCACAAAACTGGCTGCCTAGATCAACATATCAGCAAAGGCTGTATGCACGGGAGCTCCCAAAGACAGGGATTATGACTGGTACCCTAAAGCCTGTCTGCCAAAGTCCTTTTCCTTTTTTTTGTTTGTTTATTAAAGATTTTATTTATTTATTTGACAGAGATCACAAGTAGGCAGGCAGAGAGAGAGGGGGAAGCAGGCTCCCTGCCGAGCAGAGATCCTGATGCAGGGTCCGATTCCAGGACCCCAGGATCATGACTTGAGCTGAAGGGAGAGGCTTTAACCCACCGAGCCACCCAGGCACCCCCCCAAAGTCCCTTTCTGAACAACCTATATAGGACCAACCAATTCCTCCATTGTGCATACATCACATACACACACATGGCCAGATTCCACTTCCTCCCTGTTTTATCATTCACAGGATTTACTGCCCAGTCCTTAAAAGGTTTTGGATTTCTGTGTCTCAGAGTTGGCCTCCCAGAAGACCCAGCTAACATGATGTGGCTCTACAGCTCCTCTCTCTCTCCTCCTCTTTCTCTCACTCAATTTGTCCAAGGGACTCACACACTCTTACAAACTACATGTGATGAGTTCCCCAGGAAATGATTTCCACCTGCAAGTGGGAAGCTGCATTCTTGAATGTGTTTTTAGGGAAGAGGTTTTGGTGGATCCATTATTGGCATACATTCAGTTTCATTCTGCAGTTCAATCTTGAAGTAACAAAGATGATATTTTTAACCTTATCTGTTTGATTCTTGGGTCTTATGTGTTAATTAGTTTTTGACACAAGAAGGAAACCAAAGAAAAAAAGTTGATTTATTTATCTCCTCAACTCTAGCACAAATAGAAAATAATTCTTAAGTGTAATTTGGAATACTTGAGTGATTTTCTGGAGGCCACATAGGGTATTCCTTCTGCTCCTTTGTAATGAATTCATTTTTTTAAAAAAATTCATCAAAGGCATGATCTTAAAAAGTGATGAATATTCAGCAGAGTGACAAAATTTGATTAAGAAACTATTGCAGTAATCACTTCTGTAGATAGACCTATCACTTCCTTGAATATTTGGGGATATAAAAATAGAATTTCTGGACCTTGAGTATGAGACTTTCCTAGAATGTTTGTGTGTGTGTGTAGGTAGTGTATGCACAATGGAGGAATTGGTTGGTCCTTTGCTGATGTGTTAGACTAGACATGCAACAAATAGCCTACCACTGTATTTATTGTCTCCACTATCTCACTTCTATTCATCCTTTAATCCACTGTGATCTGGCCTTAATTTTCAACTAAGTTATTCACCTCACCATTTTTAAAAGTCCCCATTACATATATGCTAGGGCTTAAGGAGAGGGGAAAAAAATCCATTTTCTGCACTTAAAGATTTCCTAGCCTACTGCTGGGGAGGAAGAAATTTCCTCTGTCCTAGCTGGGCTAAGGATCAAATTGACATAGGACAGAAAAATAGGAGAAAATCAAATTTAGTTTTGTATTTATGGGAAATCCACGCAGACATGAAATTCCAAACATAGGCAATATGAAGCTTAAATGAACATCTTAAGTTCATAACCCAAGAGAGGGATAGGCATCTGAGGATACAAGGAAGAGGAAGGCCATTAGCAGGAAGGTGAGAGGAGATATTCAGGAAACTGAAGTTGCCCTATTATGTAGGTAAGTTTTGTAGGTGAAGAGGAATATCTAGTACAGGCTGTCCTTTTCAGTGTACATTTAGGTGGTTGAGGGGGAGATACAGAGCTTTTCCTGAATCTTCTGCGTTTCAGTTGCTTGTAACTCAAAATAATCTTCATGCCAAAGTGGTCCATCTTGGGGCACATGCCCTTGCTCCTACACTATTAAGGGATGTACACATGTGAAAAAAATGTCAGACACAGTAGTAAGTGCCATTAAAAAGAAATCAATAGGAATTTTGATAATACAAAAGAGAGGGTGGTTAACTCTGTCTAAGGGTGAATTTTAGGTTGGGTTTCCTGGAAACAGAGCCCAAGACAGGGATTATTTGAAGGACTACACTCAGGAGAAATCTGTACAGGGCTAAGGAAAGCAGAATTAGGGAAGAGGAAGAACCAAGCAAGGATATAACCTCATACAAAATATTACCTTGGCTTGATACAGGACAGAGATTCTCAGCATAAATCTCACTGCAGAAACAGGGCAAAGGGTCCAAGCATTTATGATTCTGTCCTTGGTTGTCCCAGTTAGTCAAGGTCAGTCTTTCTGAGAAGGTCACAGGTATATGCTGTCAGCGGCAGTGTACTCACAAGCAGCTGGAGGTTTGGGTTTCCTGGCTGACCAAGTTGATCTGGGCAGATCACCAACAACATCTACTAAAAGAGGATTAGAAGAACTAGATTATATGTTTATCATTTTGGACAGTCCAACATCTGAGCATCCTTTGTGTTTGAGGAAAAATGTCACAACAGTTGGGAGACAAAGCTCCACTTTTTATTACAAAGAAACTACAGGCTCCAAATGGCATTGGTTAGGCCAAGTCACCATACTAGGTCTTAATACCTAACCTAATTGCACTTTCAACCTTCCTCAGGAATGTCGTCTTAACCAGTGGGTCAGAAATTCTCTGGTCAATACCAATATGGTTATCTTTTACATGGACACTCTCCATATTCTGAAGGAAAATGAAGTAATTGACCTACTAAGACCCTTTTCTTTTGGCCCCGAAGGAAGGTAATCTCACCCAAAATATTCCCTTTTCTGTTTATGACTTCCTTGTCTTGTCTTTAAAAACCTTTTCCTTTCTGTAACCCTTTGGATCTTCCCTCTACTTGAAGATGAGGTGCTTCCCAATTCACAAATCATTTAGTAAAGCCAATTAGGTCTTCAAGTTTATTTGGTTGGATTTTTTTTTAAACACTATGATGCTTTTAATTTTCTGGTCAAGGTTCTACAGCCTTTCCAATATGTTCCAGACAGCCTTCTTAAAAAAATCTCTTTTCTGTTTTTATTAGCCAGAGTCAGATTTTGTGATGTGCTACCAAGAATCCTGACAGGTTCAGAGATTATGGAAATTGTTAGGTGGGGAAAAATTGTTAGGGAGGAAAAAGATGGCGGGGTGGGGGTAGGAGAGGAGCACATGGAAAAGAAAGAAATCAAGTATGTCCAGACTGAGTAAGAGCCAGAAGTCTAGGGTAATTCTGAAATTTATTTTGTATGGGAAAGTGTGGCAAATCTAGGGAGCTTTTGGGGAAGGGACAATGAGTTCATCTGGAGACTTGTTAAGTCTGAGTTTTCTGAGAACATCCATAGGAAGATGTTTCACAGGTAACTGTACAAGTCTCATAGTCAAGAAAAGCATCTGGGAGGAGAGAGAAACTGAAAAAGAGAGACAGAGGTAGAGATACCAACATTGGCTGTGGTTGTGGCTGAACTCAAGGGGAGTATATATATAAAATAAGAGTTGAGGGGTGTCTGGGTGGCTCAGTGGGTGAAAGCCTCTGCGTTTGGCTCAGGTCATGATCCCAGAGTCCTGGGATCGAGCCCCACGTCGGGTTCTCTACTCCACGGGGAGCCTGCTTCCTCCTCTCTCTCTGCCTGCTGCTCTGCCTACTTGTGATCTCTTTCTGTCAAATAAATAAATAAAATCTTTAAAAAAAGAGTTGAAAAGGTCAGCAGCATAATCTAAAAGGGTAGGGAAGAGGAGCAGAATCTGCCATCCCAAAATATGCCTCCTTGGCATAAGGATTATTTTGAATTAAAGGCAGTCAAAACCCAGGAGATTTAGGAAAAGCTCTTTACCTGCCTGTTTGTAGTAGGAAAAGAGCTATTACTGGAGATACCTTTTTACTAAGAAATTTATCTGCTTAACAGGGTAACCTTTGTTTTCCAAACAGCTTCTTTGCCTTGCTGTGAATTGGCCTTCCTCCTCTTTGTATCTCTAGCCTCCTAACCCCCTTTCATTCTTACATTTTATATAAACTTCAATTATCTGGATACATTCTGAACCTTGTATCTTTGGGAATCCCATACATATGAAATCAAATTTGTTTTTCTCCTGTTAATCTGTCTTATGTCCTTTTTAATTGTTTGACCAGCCATAGAACTTAGAAGTGTGGGAAAAAAAATTTTCCTCCCCAACAGTGGTCAGGTCTGTATATTTCTTTACAGATATATCTTAGGTAAATCTTGAAAAGACAGGAATTGCTACAGAGTGATTAAGCAGGACAAGTGCTGAATAAAGACCTATGGAGATGTTAATTACTAAGTCATTGATTACTTCTGAGAGAAGAGTTTTTATTGAGTGTCTTAAAAGAAAAATCCATCCTTCCTCCTGTATAAAGTAAATCTACTTTATAAAGGAGACCCCTCCTTTGGGTCTCCTTTCATTAACTGTAGCCCCTTACACTCCTAAATTTATAGCCTTTTCCTCTCTATTGGCTTCTTTAAAGCAAATAATCAGGGGGTATAGCTCAGGGGTAGAGCATTTGACTGTAAAGCAAAGGGCTAAAATACCCTTTCTCTACTTGAAGAACTCCAGTTCATCTTTCAAGACTCAATGTCACCTCCACAGTGGGTATTTCCTAAGTCCCAGGTAAAATTCAGACTACTTTTTTCTCCTGGACTCATTGAGCACCTTGCGTGTCTTCCTCTTTTAGATCTTACCCAAATAGATTAGAGGTATCTACTTATGCATCTGTCTTTTCTACCATACTGTGTGTTGGGAAGTGTTCCCTAGTCACCTTATATTCCCAGTGCCAAGCATAGTGAAGCACACATCACAGAATTCAATATAATTTGTTGAAAGAATGGCTGTTTGGCCAAGAAATTCACAAATGGCATGAATGCTCCTTTCCTAGAATGTTTTAATTTAGGTTTATCTTATAATTTATAGATCTAAAACATATTTTAAATTAAAACTTTTATTTCTCCCTAAACTTTATAGAAGAATTTAGCTTTGGGAGAAAAAAAATAATGCACAGAGAATTATCCCACAGGAAAAAAGAGAATAAATCTTGTTGTGTGTGACATAGTTAATATCATATATAATAAATTATAAACCAAAAGCAACATTACAAAAAATAAATGCTGAAATACAGATAAAAGGGAAAGAATCTATTCCTCCTCAGGCAAGGCAGTAGTTCTGCATATTAATGAAATTTAAATGCCTCACAGTAAGAAAAATGATTGGAATAGATTGCAATAACTTAAAAATGAGTATATTTTAAACAGCCTCTGTGATGAATATGTGATTATGGAGAATCAGTCAAAAGGACTAGTCAGGCACGGTTCCACTCCGATGCTCCCAGAAGCAGGATGACTGATGGCCTTCAATTAACAAAGGCACATTGAGGGACTGGCAAAACGGAAGACACAAAGAAAGTCCACAGGTTGACTTGCTGAAATACACAAAGATGTCAGTATGGTAGGTGACAATTGCAATATTTATAATATTATAAAATACCTTATACATCCAAAGCATTCCAGAGTATTTGTTGAAACTGAGAGAAAATAAAACAGAAAAAGACAAACAAGATGCATAAAAGCAGGTGAAAAGTTTAAAATATTTGGAAAAGTTAGATGAATTTTAGGGCCTGTGGCAAGTTACTATAAAACATGGGCTGGTAGAGATTTTCTGTAAATGTTTTAGGCTTTGCAGGCTCTATGGTCTTTGTTACAACTACTGACTGTGCCCTTGTAGTGCAAACCACAGAAAATAGGTAATTGAATGGGTGCCTCTCTGTTCTAACAAGCTCTCTGATGACACTGACCTGTTGGTCAGAGGGCCACACTTTGAGTAGCAAGGAGCTTGAACTGGTTTTCATGCCTAGAATGTCTAGGTCCTGCCCCGGAGGCTGATGTATTTGGCCTGGGATGTGGACTGGATATTGAGATTTCTGAACACTCCACAGATGTTTCTAATGTGCAGCACAGTTGGGGAACCTCTGTGCTAAAGTGATTTATCCAGTGTAGTTATCGTATTATCAGTAGCCCTTTTGTCCATTCTCCCCTCCCAGTACACCCCTTCCTCTCCAGTTCAGGTCCACACACCAAGATGATAGTGGGATCAAGCTTTATGTTTTCTTTCCCACCTCTGAGGAGTAGAATGTAGTTAAGTTGGAAAGAGAAGCTCAGGCAACCTGGCTTTGAGAAGAATAAGCCAAAAAAAAAATATTCTAGGGGGTAATTTGAGGAGGAAGCTGTTTGAAGCAGCAGAACACACCTCCAGGCTTGGACCTGAGTTTGGGGCCGTGAAAACAGCGATCTGCTATTCTGAATCCTGGCAGGACCTGACAGCCAAGCAGCTAGCAAGGATTTTTCCTTCTTGGTATGCAGAATGACCCTGTTGGTTGAAATGCAAGAGAGACCCCCAGTGGCAAAGTGCAGATGTGAAATCTTCTCAAAGGAACAACACGACGAAGAACTTAGAAGCACTTACGCAAGCATTTAAAAATATTAACTCATTTAGTCTTCTCAGCAACCCAGTGGGGTTGACGCTTTTATTATCCCTCTTTTACGTGGGAGGACACAGAGGCAGGGAAAAGTTAAGTAACATGCCCCAATTCACCCAATTTAGTAAGTGGCTAAGCTGGGATATGAACCCAGGCAACGTGAGCTTAAGAAGCCACTACACCAACTGCTTCTCCAAAACAGGAAAGTAAGGATTCTCGATTTATAGTTTTTAAGCACTTATATATTGTTGCTCACCCTATGCTTCCTCATATGTAGAGGAGAGCATTGGTCAACACCTGTATGTACCTGTATGTATGATCCGAGATCATACACACGACAAATGTATGGTCTCATACGTATGTGAGATCAAACATACGATTTATTCAAGGTCCTCCAAGGAGGCAGAGAAGGAAAGCATGAAAGGATTGAGTTTGACTAAGAAGAGGAAAGGGGCAAGAGAATTTTCTGGAAACTTAAAGGGACATAATCCTCATTTTTAAGAAAGTATTAAAGCACAATCAGAGTGAAATGTGAAAGGTAATTATGGTGTAGCGAAGCTTGTTCATATTTTAGGAAATGTTCAAAGCAATCTGCAAGCCTTAAAGAGGCTAAGCTAGCCATGCGTCCTTGACAAGGCATGCAAAATCTAAATTTTAACCTTCATCTATGTAACCAGCCTGGTACAGAAGAAACATGTTCTGAGTGTTCTTTCTGGGCAAGGACAACCTTAGCATTTATATGGGTACAGATTTCATTTGGTCAAATACTGTGGACAGAAAAAGAAGCTGAGTTGTTGAAGAGGAACAGAAAAAAATCCATAGAGAAGCAGCGCTGTCATTTCCTTGGGAAATGTTTTTACTGAGAAATAATTTTTCTACCCGGAAAACAGAAAGAAAGGAAAAAAAAAAA
>PISX010011432.1:0-65337 GCA_004024625.1 Mellivora capensis
AGAAATTGAGGAAGACACAAAGAAATGGAAAAATGTTCCATGCTCCTGGATTGGAAGAACAAATATTGTGAAAATGTCTATGCTACCTAAAGCAATCTACACATTTAATGCAATCCCTATCAAAATCCCACCCATTTTTTTCAAAGAAATGGAACAAATAATCCTAAAATTTATATGGAACCAGAAAAGACCTCGAATTATGTCCGTGTTCTAAAGTAGCTTGTTCTCCAGCAGGTTAGATAGGACATATAACTGGCATAAAAAACTAAGGATGCAAGTGCAGCATTAAATAATACTTAGGAAGTAAGAGGAGAAGTAAACCACTTTTAATTGGAGAAGAAAAAACAGATCCACAGTGGAGGGTGTGATAAGTAGTGTCCTTAAAGAAGGAAGTACTGTTTTCATTGGAAAACCATGAGAGCTGGTCTGAGGGATTTTGTGAGCCATTGATAGAGGACCCTTGAAAAAAGGGCAAGGCATAGGGCACCTGGGTGGCTCAGTTGGTTAAGCCTTTAGCTCAGGTCATGATCCCGGGGTCCTGGATCCAGAGTTGCATCCTCAGACCCTCTGCTCAGCAGGGAGCCTTCTGTCCCTCCTGCCTCACTAGTGCTTGTGAACTCTCTCTCTCTCTCTGTCAAGTAAGTAAATAAAATCTTTAATAAAGGGGGGTGGGGCAGGGCATGACAGTCAGGGGAGAGAGCCTTCCTTTTCGTTACATTGTAGAAACATATTTCCATATTCCACTCAGTGGGTCTCTGTTGACTTTATAGTACTGAATCCTTGCTGCTTGGTAGATTTAATGTGTGCATTTCATAGAATTGTACCTTCCCTAAACCATTTAAAGCCAGTGACCAATCGAATGGTCCTATTTGTTCAGTCCTACATAGGTTCGGGCTAAATAGTAATTTTTAGCATGTGATGTGCAATGGCAAATCTAAAAACCTGTATAAGAGTTGGAAAATATGTGTGTGTGTTTCTATGACCTACATGCCTTTGAGGCAAAGAAACTATTTTAAATTGATACTGGCTTGTATGGCTTTGGCAATAATAATGAATAGTGAGCCAAATGACTAGCATAATTGGCTCTTCTGAGATGATAAGAGCAGTGGGGAACCAAAGAAATTCCAGATGAACACATTTCTTCAATTAATAGAGGCTTTTTAAAAAGAAGATATATATTCCCTATACTTTTTCACTTTAGGCAAGTGAGTTAATTACCTCACTTTGAGTACACCCAGTGATCTCCCGGAGAGGATTTGTATCATTGCATCATTCGGAAAGGGCTCTCCAAATCTAGAAGCAAAGAAAACTAGTTATCTTACTTTAAACAATAGCATTAATTGATCACATCTCCTCCTGTTTTTCATTTCCATACCATAGCAGATCTTCACAGAGTATCTGAAGTGTGACATAATTAAGATAGCTTACAGTCTAGTGTTAAAGATAGACATGGAAGTGGTTAGCTACAAGTTAAGGCAGTATAGTAGGACAGCATGTATAGAGGACAAAGAGGAGACATTAACCATGTGTTCAGGGGAGCTAACTGAAGTCTTCTTGGGCTGAATGGCATAGTGAAATTCATTTAAAAAAATCCAGAACAGTAATGTGTTTGAATCAAGAGACTTACAAATTAAGTGAGGGTTGTTACTACTATTCTCATTTTAAAGAGGAATTAAGCCTGCAGCTTCAAGTGACTTATTTAATATAACAGAATTAGTAAGTGGCTGAACTGGGCCTAGGACTCAATCATGATAATAATAGTTGCCTGGTATTGAGTGTTTACTATGTGCCAGAGATTGTGTTAAGTACTCAGCATTTTTTTTCTCATTTAATATTCACAGCAACCTATGAAGTCAACCATATTTGTGGATATATTGAGGAGAAGAAGAAAAATGAATGGAGGATTATCATGTATTAGCTTTAGATTATAGATACAGCATGAGATGATTTAAGAAATTAAAGGAAGACATCAGGAAAGACTTACAAGGATTTGTGAACACAAGAATGTTTTTGGTAATTCAGACTTGCTAATATACTACTACCTTGAGCACAGTGTAGAAGAAAAGAGAAAGATACATTTTTTTAAAGATTTTATTTATTTATTTGACAGACAGAAATCACAAGTAGGCAGAGAGGCAGGCACAGAGAGAGGGGGAAGCAGGCTCCCCACCAAGCAGAGAGCTGATGTGGGGCTCGATCCCAGAACTCCGGGATCATGACCTGAGCCGAAGGCAGAGGCTTTAACCCACTGAGCCACCCAGGCGTCACCAAGGGAAAGATATATTTTTTAAAGATTTTATTTATTTATTTGACAGATCACAAGTAGGCAGAGAGGCAGGCAGAGGGAGAGGGAGAAGCAGGCTCCCCGCTGAGTGAAGAGCCCGATGCGGGGTTCGATCCCAGGACCCTGGGATCATGACCTGAGCCAAAGGCAGAGGCTTTAGCCCACTGAGCCACCCAGGCGCCCCGGAAAGGTATTTTTAAATCCGTGTTTTCTCACCTGTTTTCCGGTTGGCCAATACGTCATGGCAGGAGACCCCAGGAGAAACAGCTCAGTTTGAAAACAACGATGGCCATCCATTGTTCTGAACGCTTTCCCTGCCCTTTACTGTAGCCAAAGAAAGCTGAGTTCATAAGAGAGTTAAAAGAGTTACAATTGGGACCACACAAATGCTATATTCGTAGTTGAGGAAAATCGAAGTTTCAGTAAATTACGCAAAGACTCACAGTTATTAAATTGAACCTAAGTTTTCTGATTCCAAAACTCAAATTGTTTAATCACTATACTGTGTTGCTCCTCTTGAATACATAACTTGCTACATCTTAACAAAGACTTTCTGCTTCTAATGCAGGTTTTTGAAACAGTCTGTACATGAAAATTTACCACATTGGATTAATTCCGATGAAACTGATAATTAACCATGACCATCAATATTAATAGAAGAAAGTGAAAATAGTTATGATCAGTTTGTGTCATCATGGAGTGTGCAAATTTATAATTAACTTGATAAGCTTCTAGAATACCAATAGGACTTAAGAGTCATTTTTAGAGTATTCTCTTGTATTCATTCTGTGATTCTAAGCAATAATCTTAATGAGCAATAAATAAATAGAAGATGAATGACTGATAGTGGGAAATGCATGTGCTGTTTTCTAGTTACCTTTTTCTTAAACAAGAAAGGAACCTCCCATGGTATCACATGTATGTGTTTTCATTATACTTTAACAACAGGAAAGCATTATTTAGTATTTTTCTAGCCTTGGTCAAATTATGAATTCATATGTAGAAGTCACCAAAATATCAGCATGTAGTGTGTTTATAAATAAGAATAAGTTTATGATGGTGCACTGAAGTAGGGCAGAACACACTGACAGAATCTTAGAAGTATCTCAGAAGGGAAATTAGAAGTGGGATAGTAACAAGAAATATGGGGGGTGAGTTTAAAATGTTTAAAGGAGAGGATCTTTCAAGTTGGGGAGTTGAAAGTGGACAAAAATGGAAGTATGTGTAATAGTTTAGCATTTGTAGACACAGATAAGTTAAGGTTTTGAAGCAATCCCTGATAAGTAAGCTATTGCTTGATGAGTGAGCTGTTTTGGTCAGATGAGCAGATAACTGGTTGTGATAAACTGGCTTGTAGGAATATCCTGAAATAAAAAGTGAAGTTATTTATTGACTTACAGTCCTATCTTTCCAGCACAAAGTTTTCCTAACAACTAAGTCACGCTACCAAAGGTGGGCTATAGTCTTCTCTAAATTATGTTGACAGGTGGTCCCATTCTATGTGGGAGCCATTCTGGCTGTTGTTCCATAGTCTCAAAGTGAGAGTCCCAGAGTTTCTTTTTTATTCTTTTAGTGACCATTTAAAACATTGGTTATGTAATCAATAGCTTACTATAATTCTGACATCTATCAAAAGGAATTTAAATAATTTTTAATGTGAAAAATAGGCACATGGCCTTTTATTTACTGTTATTTGTTAATATATAATACAATTATATTTGATTTCCTAGCATTTACTTATAAGTGGCATTAGGATTTCTGTGTTGGCTTTGTAATCAAGAATTCTAAAAAGGTCATATTAGCAAATATTTTATTCATTAGCGCTTAAGTGTGTCAGTTGAGAAACATTTACTGACAACAGATTGACTTATGTATAGCAATTACTGTTATTTTTATTTATATTAAAATGTCACTGATATTTTATATGCGGCATTGGGTAAATATTTCTTCATTTACATGCTGTTAAATAAACATGACACCAAATTTGATGTTATTGATAACACTTAGACTTTACTGTTTCAACCTTTAATTTCACAAACTACATGAAATACAATAAGATAAATACACCTAGAGTTTTACTAAATTACAGCTGCATCTTCCTCTTTTATTTTAGAAACTTAAATTTTCTTCTAAATCTTCTTTTGCCTAACAAATATGGGTTGACTAAAAATAATGCTACAGGGGCGCCTGAGTGGCTCAGTGGATTAAGCCTCTGCCTTCGGCTCAGGTCATGATCTCAGGGTCCTGGGATCGAGCCCCACATCGGGCTCTCTGCTCAGCAGGGAGCCTGCTTCCTCCTCTCTGCCTGCCTCTCTGCCTACTTGTGATCTCTCTCTCTCTCTGTGTCAAATAAATAAATAAAATCTTTAAAAAAAAATAATGCTACATAGGTACTACCATCATGATTTTGTTTCATTAAATACAGATGATCCCCAATTTAGGATTGTTCAACTTACAATTTTTTTTACTTCGTGATGGTGCAAAAAAGTACAAATTTTAGTAGAAACTGTGATTTGAATTTTTAATTTTGATCTTTTCCTTCACTAGTAATATGTAGTATAACTCCTGTGATGCTGGGCATGGGCAGCAAGACACAGCTTCCAGTTAGCTACATGAGCCCAAATATAAACTGATAACAAACATTCTGTACCACCTAATACAACCATTCTGTTTTTCACTTTCAGGACAGTGTTCAGTAAATTACTTGAGATATTCAACACTTGATTTTGCCCAACTGTAGATTAATGTAAGTGTTCTGAGCTTGCTTAAGGTGGGCTAGGTTAAGCTATGATATTTGGTAGGTTAAGTGTATTAAATACATTTTCAACTTAGAATATTTTTGATTTGTGATGGGCTTATTGCGGCATAATCCTTTCATATATCACAGAAAATCTGTAATAGGAAACATCAATGCTCAATATTAATCATTCCCTGTGGCAAAATTATGGACTAAATATTATAATTTTAATTCAAATTAATTTATAAAAACACATTCTTTCATCTTGAGTGAAATATCAAAGTACTTTTAGTTGAATTTCTTCACAAAAACATTTGGATTAAATCAGACTTTACAATTGAGGGATGGTATGCATGTGATTATTCCAGGATGTCATTATGACATATTAAGCTTTGATGGACCAATGATGACAAAATTGCTGCATTGAAATGACAGTGATTTTTAGCTGTTTCTTCCAACTCTTGTTTTATGTCTCATTTAAACTCCTTGAAGTACTTTTTTAAGTAGGTGCTAGTATGTAGATTAATATTTGAGAAGTATTTTGTTTCTGTTTCGGATGTGTCTATTTAAACAGACATATTTAAATATCTCCTAATTTGGCTAGTATACCTTTTTTTCTTAACTTTTGTAACTGAAGTATCTATGTGGTTTACCAAATTCTCCAGTAAATTAACTAGTAAACAGCCTTAAATTTATACTTGTCATTTCCTAGAAATAAACAAAATCTGAGTTTGATGAGTTCTGACAATAGCTAAACATGTTTCTTCAAGTCAAGATGAAGGGGAAATGGTTTTATAAACATGCTAAACTTACTGAACCAAATATAAATCTGTATGTTTTTCTAATGATTTCCTTTTTCATCACTACACATCTCCCATGTTAACTTTTTAAAAAAATATTATTTATTTATTTATTTATTTATTAACATATAATGTATTATTTGCCCCAAGGGTACAGGTCTGTGAATCATCAGGCTTACAGATTTCACAGCACTCACCATAGCACATACCCTCCCTGGTGTCCATAACCCAGCCACCCTATCCCTTCCCTGGACTCCCTCAGTTTGTTTCCTAAGATTGAGTCTCTTATGGTTTGTCTCCCCTACCTGGTCCCATCTTATTTCATTTTTCCCTCCCTTCCCCCCCCATGACCCCCTCCCGCCCTGCATCTCATATTCCTCATATCAGAGAGATCATATGGTAATTGTCTTTCTCTGATTGACTTATTTCACTTAGCATAATACCCTCTAGTTCCATCCTTGTCTTTGCAAATGGCAAGATTTCATTTTATTTGATGGCTTCATAGTATCCCACAGGTTGCTGCCCATGTTTTCAACCTTTTTTGATTGACTTCTGAGAGTAATTAATTTGTAATGGGCTATGTTAAGACTAGTCTCAGACATTTGGGAGAGCTGATTCCCATAGGATTCTCACTTCTTTCTTTTTTTTTTTTAAAGATTTTATTTATTTACTTGACAGAGAGCACAAGTAGGCAGAGCAGAAGGCAGAGGAAGAAAGAGAAACAGGCTCTCTGCTGAGCAGGGAGCCCTAGGCAGGGCTCCATCCTAGGACCCTGGGATCCTGACCCGAACTGAAGGCAGACACTTAACCAACGGAGCCACCCAGGCACCCCAGCTTCTCACTTCTTTCAAACAATTATAATAATGCAGTGACAGCAGTAGGATCATTTTTACTTAGCTTCCACTAGGAGGGTCATCAGAAGGGAAGGCTTGTGGATACTTAGAACCTTGCAGCTGTATCTAATTTGTATTTTTATTCGGTTTTTCCATTTCTCTCTCTTTTTTCTTTATAATTTTATTTTTATTTAAATTCAGTCAGTCACATATAGTGTATTATTACTTTTAGAGGTAGAGTTCAGTGATTCATCAGTTGTATACAACACCAAGGGCTCAGTACATCACATGCCCTCCTTAATGCCCATCACCCATTTACTCCATCCCCTACCCCTCTCCCCTCCAGCAACCCTTAGTTTGTTTCCTTTGCTTGGGACTCTCTTATGGTTTGTTTCCCTCTCTGATTTTGTCTTGTTTTATTTTTCCCTCTCTCCCTCTATGCTGTTCTGTTTTGTTTCTTAAATTCCACATGAGTGAAATCATATAATTGTCTTTCTCTGACTTATTTCACTTAGCACAATACCCTCTAGTTCCAGCCATGTTGTTGCAAATGGCAAGATTTCATTTTTTTCATGGTTGAATAATATTCCAGTGTGTGTGTGTGTGTGTGTGTGTGTGTGTGTATCTCCACACCTTCTTTAGCCAGTCATTTGTTGATGGGTATCTGGGCTCCTTCCATAGTTTGACTATTGTGGACATTGCTGCTATAAACATTGGGGTACACATGCCCCTTTGGATCACTACATTTGTATCTTTTGGGGTAAATACTTAGTAGTGCAATTGCGGGGTCATAGGGTAGCTCTGTTTTCAACTGAGGAAACTCCATACTCTTTTCCAGAGTGATTGTACCAAGTTGCATTCCCTCCAGCAGTATATTTCTCTGCATCCTTGCCAACATTTGTTGTTTCCTGACTTACTAATTTTAGCCATTCTGACTGGTGTGAGGTGGTAGCTCATTGTGGTTTTGATTTGTATTTCCCTGATGCCCAGTGTTATAGGGCATTTTTTCATGTGTCTGTTGACTTCTGTCGAGAAATGTCTGTTCATATCTTCTGCCCATTTCTTGACTGGAGTTTTTGGGGTTTTGGGGGGTGTTGAGTTGTATAAGTTCTTTATAGATTTTGGATACTAACCCTTTATCCAATAAAACATTTGAAAATTTCTTTTCCTATTCTGTAGGTTGTCTTTTGGTTTTGTGCACTGTTTCCTTTGCTGTGCAAAAACTTTTTACCTTGATGAGGTCCCAGTGGCTCATTTTTGCCCTGTTCCCCTTGCCTTTGGAGACATGTCTAGCAAAGTTGCTGTGGTTGGGATCGGAGAGGTTGCTGCCTATGTTCTCTTCTAGGATTTGGCTGGATTATTGTCTCACTTTTTGAGTTTATTTTTTGTATATGGTGTAAGGAAATGACTGAGTTTCATTCTTCTGCATGTGGCTGTCCAGTTTTCCCAATACCATTTGTTGAAGAGACTGTCTTTATTCCATTGGATATTCTTTCCTATTTGTCAAAGAGTAGTTGACCATAGAGTTGAGAGTCCATTTCTGGGTTCTCTTTTCTGTTCCATTGATCTGTGTGTCTGTTTTTGTGCTAGTCCTATAATGTCTTGTTGATTACTTCATTTCCTTCTGTAATGAATTCTGGTATCCTACTCTTATTCCAGAATATACTATAAAGGGCACAGGAAGTCTGAGACAACAGAAGCCATTAAAGATTTCATAAAGGATGAGAAACAATTTCCTTTGAAATGAGAAAAATTATTCCCTGAAGAGGAAAAAAATGATAAATAAGTGAAATAATAGTTCTTGTTTCACAGTGGGCATTTGGCCTATCACAGCTGAAAAATTGAATGAAAGAATAAATGTAGTGAATTCATTTATTCTGGCCAAGAGTGAAGAATCTCCTTTTCTAGCAACCTTGGGGAATGTTTCTCTAATTCTGGTTCTGAATATTACTTCTTTTAGAGACTAAGGTACGAAACAAGAGCTGTCACCCAGTTTGTTAATTTCTCAAAGCAAGAAGGGAAGAGATCTTATCTCAATAAGAGCCCTTGCCTGTGGGCAAGTGCAATAAAGCTAAAAGGCATGCCATGTCCCTTCTTGGCATTCCCAGGATTCCCTGGATTCACAGGAATCTTAGAAAGTGCTAGTGGGATGAATGTAGAACCAATTATTCCTGAATATTTTCATCCTTGTTTATAAAAAGGAGTATTGTATCATTTGTGCATGTGGAGCTATAGAATTTTGAGATTGAGTTATTGAAAATTCTTAGAGCTGGCAAACTTAAACATATGAGTTATATTAATTTTGCTATTTAAACTTCTTTGTACTAGTTCCCTATTTTTAGAAAAACTTTTGAAAAATGTTATGAAAGCAAAATAATGGCTTTTGAGGAGGAGTGAATGGGAAGTTATGCTATGGAAAAATAATAAGAAAAATAAATAGTTGAGTTTCTGTCTGTCCCAGATTGTTCATTAAAGGCCACACCTTAGCTTCCCAAGATAGATACTGAACCATCCAGGACTTAAATCAGAGGTAGAGTCCTCAGTCAGGTGTGTCATTTAAAAAGGAGACATTTTTTTGAGCCCTGCATCTGGCTCCCTGCTCAGCAGGAAGCCTGCTTCTCTCTATCACACTCCCCTTGCTTGTGTTCCCTCTCTCGCTGTTTCTCTCTCTGTCAAATAAATAAATAAAATCTTTTAAAAAAATAAATAAAATAAAATGGAAACATTTTCTTGGGTGTAAAATTGCATAGAGAATCCAAAGTCACTCAGACAACAAACTAGCCTAGCCATCATTGCATTCAGAATTACTGTTTTACTTTTCTTTTTAAATTGTTTTTATTACATGGTAAATAAATACAACAATACAACAAAGACTTATAACCTACATAAATAAAGAATGACAAATTAAAGAAAGAACTATGTCTATTGTTCATATAACTTAAGAAGTAGAATATTATCAGCAACTTTTAAACACTCATAACCCATGACTTTCATTTTGATTATTAATCTACAGTATTTTTTTATAATTATATGTCATTAAGTAATATAATAATATAAATATATATAGTATTATATATAATATATAAAAACTAATGTATTGTTTTATTGGATATTTTGAAATTACATAAACTTTAAAATACTGCATACATTTTTTGCTGCTTACTTTTTGATCAGTGTTTTACTTATTAGAATCTTCCATGTTAATGCATATTGCATTTTTCCTCGTACATACACACATGAGCTTCTTCAGGGTATAAGCATAGAAGTAGACTTCCTGCATCATGGAGGGTGAAAACATCCAACTTTTCTTGAGTATGTTAAAACATTTTCCAAAATGACTTCATTCGTACCTAATCCCAATCAGATTCTGTCATAGCATTGGTTATTTTCTAACTTTGGGAACACCTGGTATTTTCAGGCTGTAAAATGTAAATTTTGCATTTTAGGTAATTATAAAAAATATCTCTTTGGAGTAATTTGTAATCCCTGAATGTTAATAAAGATTACATTTTTCCTGTGTTACTGGTAATTCATATTTTCTCTTTCAGAAAAATTTTCCCAAGGCTTCTATGACTTTTGACTGGATTAATTGCTTTTATTGGATTATAGTTTTAGTTTGTCCATGTTTAATTTTGGATTCTGTGTTTAATGTTGTGTTACTGATCTCAGTTATATGATTGCAAATGTCTTCTTGGTGTTTGTGGCTTGTTTTTTATTTTTAGTGTTTTCAGAATAACACAAGTCCTTAAATTAATGTCCTCAAACATGTCTATCCTTTCATTTTTTTATTGTCTTTCTGTCTGTTTAAAAAATACTTCTTTTTCCTAAAAATCACAGAAGTATTCTGCCATATGTTCTGCCAAAGGGATTAAAAAGTTGTTTTCCCATTTACTTCTTAAACCACATAGATTTGATATTTTTACATATGACTTTTAATTATGAACAATTTCAGTTTTGTTCCTAAGGACAAAATATTGTCTCTGTATCATTTTGAAATATTTGCTTTCTGTCTCTTGCTTGCAAGGACATCTGTTTTATTCCTTGATCTTTTTAGACCAAAAAAAAAAAAAAAAAGGGTCAGTACTTACTTGTTCTTGATTTCTTTAGTATTTGAATGACTTGAAGATAAATCCGCTCTTTCCTTTATGTTAATTTTTCTTAGGAGACTTCTGATAATTCTTAACTCTATACTTCCATTACTGTACAGTATCTTCTTCATATCTTAGAACTCTTAATCAAAATCTTTCAGCTCTTTGGTTTTGGGGGAATGTATGCCCATCGCATAATTTTCCCCTCTCTGAACACACCTATCTTTTCTCCCAGTATTTCTGTTGCTTTACTAAAACAAAAGGAAATTACTCTTGCTGCAAATTAAGAAGTTTGGAAAACAGCCTTTTCATGTGCTTAAGTTTTGGTTTGACACTATAAATGGCAGAGATGAGTCAAGTGCATTTCTTTTATACTTATTGTGATTTCAGATATTTATAAGTATTGTATCATCTTATTTGTGTTCTACATTTTTTCCTTTTGTCTTTTCCTCCTTGCCTACTTTTTGATTGCAGGAGCTGTCTTTTTATTGAGTCTTTCCTCTAAAAGTGTAAGTTATATGCTGTTACTGTTTCCTTAATGTTAATCTTTAAATTTTCATCATACATATGTACAATGTGTAAATTTGTTCCATTTCCTTACCAACTACAAGGATCTTTGAACATAGCTTCTCATCTCTGCCCTTCTCTTCATCTAATATTGTTTTCCATTTTTAACTCTATCTTATTTATGCCACAAATCAGTTATTATATTTTTAGTCTTACCTATAAATCTTGTACTCTTTTGTTCAGGTTGCTTTGTTGTGTAAAATTTTCAACATTAATTCTTCAATATTGCTTTTCCATGTTTTTTTCTTCTCTCCTTTTGAACTCTGGCTGCGTATGTATTAGATTTTTCTCTCTATCCAGTATGTTTCTTAACCTTGTTTTCATACGTTTTGTGTAGTGTTTTCTCTGCTGCACTCTGAATAGTTATTCATGTCTAGCTTTTAGAAGATTAATGATCTTTTAAACTGTGTCTTCCACTGAGTTTTTATTTCAGACATTTTATTTTTCATTTCTACAAGTTTTATTTGATTCCTTTTCAAATCTTCTTGGTCATATATAATAGTTTCTCATTCTTTACATTTTTTATTCTACCTTTTACTTTTTAAACATATTGAGCAAAACTATTTTGTATTCTAATTAGGTTATTCCATTATCCAAAGTCTGTGTTTGTTATACACTTCTTGATAGTTTACTTCATGGTGCTTTGTTTTGTTGTTGTTGTTTGTTTGTTTGTGATTTTTTTGACAATTCTTTGAAAGCACCATGCTGTGGGGTTTTATTTGTACGAATTCTTAAAACTCTGGTTAGAGCTATGAAATATATACAAGTATCTCTCCTTTTTTCTGTATCCATCTATCTGCATATGAAATAAACTGAACCCGAGCTCATCCTAAAAAAAAAAAGTATTATTCTACTTGGGTCTTGTGATTATTTTTTTCTGCCAAATGCTTGGGTACTACAAACTGTGCACCACTTCAAAACAAATTCTAGATTTGAAGTTTTCTCTTAAATGAATATGGATATACACACGCACATTAAATTAATATATCTAGAGTTATATATATAGTGAATTCTGTATGTCATATATATATATATGGTGAATTCATTCTGCAAACATAGAGGAAAACTGAATTTTGGTTATAAATTCTCAGAATATTTTTTTTCCTTTTTTCCCAGCACTATGGCCAAACAATCATTTCTTTGCCAACTTCTATAGGGCAGGTTTATTTACATCTCCTTATTTTGAAGTTCATTTTATGCAGGGATTTCTTATTTGATTCCTAATCTTAAATGGAACCTACATTCATCTTTCATAACATGTGCCTCATCAAAACAGAAGTTTAATATCTCCAGAGTTCCACAGAGGTCAGCCTTCAGGAATATAACTGTCTTCATTGCACTTAACATTTGTACAGTTTTCAACTTACACACAAGGTTGGTCTCTAAAGATTCTTTTTCAGCTCAACAGTTCATTTAAAGTGCTTATGAAAATGTTTGGCCAGTATATTTTTTAGGCAAATTAGCCCTACATTCTCCCAGAATGGAAGGAAATAGAATCTGATTATTCAATTAAGACCCTTTTTTTTAGAATTAGCAAATATCCAGCAACTCTGGGAAATCCCTGGTCTCACTTTATGCTACATGCATCGTGACACTACTGTTACAATAAAGCAAAATATTTCTCATTAGTATTTTTACATTATAAACCAAATTATGCATCTAATTACATAATTCCTGCCTTTCTGTAAATTCTAAAAATTGAAAAAAGTCAAAGTATCAGGTATATCTAAGGTTTCCAATTGGATTTAAAAAATTAGATGAAGCCTTGGATTAAAAAATATTATTCCAAGGCTGTAGAGTCTTGAATGTAAGGATCAACCTGTGGACAGCATTAGCTTAAGTAAAGTTATAAATGTAGATTAAAAGTAATAAAATGAGCCACAATATAGAATACTTCTCTACAAGGAGGGCAGATTCTACAGGCCTAAAATCTCTTGATAAACTTAGAGTTTCAACAAAGATCAGAACTGTAATGTAATCCCGATAGGTTGAGGCAGAGTTTACATGTATTTTGGATGTTCCTTTAAAAATAAAGCTGAGTATTTATTAACTATACTTAGAAGTAATTCTGTAGAAACATAAAGAATTCTAGAGCCTTTTTAACTGAAAGATGTAGATTAACAAAAACTAGCAGTCCAGTTAAAGATGATTAATTAAACTTATCAGTTTACCTGCACTTTCTCCTGAAATCCCACAAATAATGAGTAAAATATTTTTTAAGGAAGGAATCCACTAGGTTAAAAATAATGGTAGAGGAGAAAACGGATGTAAAAATTTGGAAGCTGAAAAACAATTGGACAAGTGGTAACAGAGTAAACAGACCTGAGAATTTGGAAACGAAAATTGGCAGTGGGAAAAGTAGAGAAGCATGGTGATTGATAGCATAGAATCTACAAAAGCCTCAGGAAATGGCAACACTAGATGATGGGAAGTGTGAGTGAAAATGGAGTAAAAATCCAACTAGTTAAATGTTTTAGAGTTGATACATTTTTCACCAAACCGTCTTATGTGCTGACATATCCAACAGTCTTTGAATGAAATCAGACTAATTTTTAACCTTAATATGTCAGGTTACCCTGCATAGCCCACTGAGCTTACTGAGATGTACAAGGACATCCAGATGACAGGAAGCTTCAGATCTTTACAAGATATTTTCCCAGGGAAATTCATATCTTTTATTTCTCACTTTTTATTGCAGTTTGTTCTCTAAACTTTATATCACTCAAATTAACATGTCTTTATCTTTAACAACTTTGGAATTTAAAGAATGAATTTTGAGTTATAATATGTGTCCTCAAAATTGTAAATTGGAAGTTTTTTTTTAATAGTAGGAAAAGAAAAATACAAAGTTGATTATTACAGTTTGGAGACATTCTAATAATGGATAGATTTTAATGGCTTTTTAAAAGCCAGTGGTCCCTTTTAAATGTTTGATTATTCATCCATTTATTTACAGGCATAATATAGATAAATGATGTAAAATATAAGTAATTTTATGGAATAAAATTTATTGCTTTGCTTAATAAAGTTTAATATTATTTAGCTCTTCTGTGCGATAGTATGAGTTTCAAATTATTTATCCAAAATCAAAGTGGACTTAACTTTCATTGCCCTAAGAAAAATGAAAAGACATATTTTGCCCCAAATTTGCACAACTATGAGGTAACAAATCCCTATTCTAGTCTTCAGTCCAGGTCCAATATACTTATCATTAGAATTGTTCATATATGTATATGTATTTTTTTAAATCATTTATTTATTTTTTAAGTAGGCTCCATGCCCAGAATGGAGCCCAACATGGAGCTTGAACTCACCACCTTGAGATCAAGACCTGAGCTGAGATCAAGAGTCAGACACTTAGCTGACTGAGCCACTCAGGTGCCCCAGCCATTAGAATTGTTCTTGACCAGATGATCTTTCAGTAATGTGTTTCTGTTAGACCACTGGAATTTTCATGGTACATAGTAGTTTCAAAATGGGTCTGCGGAAAATAAACTCTATTTCATGTGTTTGTTTTTCAGCTTTCCATTAATGCTACTTCCATGATGGTTATAACCCCTAACAGTCTTCTTATCCTGATTTTTCTGGCTCTTCACTTTTTTGGCTTGTAACCTTCCCACCCCCCAATAATCTTATAACAAAAAAAAGGTATCTCTTCTTTTTTTCTCTATACTTAATTCCAAAAGGACTAGCAGTGGCTTAAAAATGTCACACAGTACAAATAAGTGAGGAAACATGGCATATGTATATACTTTATGCCTTGACTTATTGTAATGATGAATTTCCATGTCAGTAAAATTCATACTAAAGTGTCAGTTGCCAGTAAGCCTTTTAGAGTTTCCTAAAAGTAGCTGTTTTCAAAATAAATCCTCTAACCTGTTACACCTGAGGAAAATGTTTTTTTTTTTTTATGCAAGAACCACTTCCATCAGTGCAAAATTGAAGACTGCTCTGTGTTTGTGTGTGTGTGTGTGTGTGTGTGTGTGTGTGTACACATTGATGGGAGGGGGAAATTTTCTCCTATCCCTCCTGATTCTTTCAGCTGGTCTCATAATTAAATTGATGCAAGGCAGATTAACAAGAGAAAAAACAAATTTAATTTCATATATACAAAATTCTCATTCATATATATATATATATATATATATATGAATGAGATCCCAGAAGGGACCAGAGCAAGGTATTTATATACCTTTTAGACAAGAAGCAATAAATTTGTGAAGAACTGACAAGACAAAGAAACTTAGGCTTAGGTACTAATTATTGAAGAAACTAAACGGTTTATTTCCATAGGCTCCTTGGCCCTGAATTTTCTGACTTTGGTGTGTCTCTCTATCTCCTTGTGCAGGGAAGTTTACCTTTAACATTGGAAATTTATTTCCAATTTATTTTATTTATTTTATTTATTTCAGTGGGACAGAGAAGAAGGTCAGAGTGTCCTACTTGCACCAGCTGTTTCTCAAATAACTTTAATTCAAAATAATCAGTATGCCTCTCTGGCATATTTTTGGGAAGCCTGCTCTGAGCACTCCATATATATATATATATATATACATATATATATATATATATATGTATATATATATATATATGTATATATATATATACACACACACATATGTATATGTGTATGTATATATATGTATGTATATATGTATGTATGTGTGTGTATGTGTTTGTACACGTATATATTCATTTATATGTGTGTATATATATGTGTATGTGTATAAAATCATATTATCTATGTATTTTTTAACTTGCATGGTCTCCCTTTTATCTTTGTATCTATGTCCCACAATTTTGGGGAGCATGATTTTTCTTTTGTACTTTTCCCTGTGGCCAGCTGCTAGTTAATAGCAGAAATCAGTCTTGAACCTCTAACAGTGTTGAAAGACCAGGTGAAGAGTTGACAGTTAAATTTAATTAAAAACTGATGTCTAGAGGGGTACCTGGGTGGCTCAGATGGTTGGGCAGCTGCCTTCGGCTCAGGTCATGGTCCCGGGGTCCTGGGATCAGGCCCCGCATCGGGCTCTCTGCGTGGCGGTGAGTCTGTTTCTCCCTCTCCCATCATAATCTCTCTCACTTTCACTCTCTCTCAAATAAATGGGTAAAATCTTAAAAAAAAAACAAAACTGATGGCTAGGAATGAGATGAGATATGGATAATCACCATTAACACATCTATTTTTCCTATTATCTATCAGTAAAATCTGAGCATCAAAAAAGAATTAAAGCTGATAATTGCCGAGACAGCTTGAGGGGGACAATTAGACTATAGGCATTATTGAAGTAATATGATAGGTTGTAAAAAAAAAAAAAGTACATGTAAAAAGAATATTTAGTGAGTAAATATATTTTTGATTCTGTTTACATATGAGTGAAGAATTAACTAATTTCTCAAGTATAGGGCAAATATTTTACTTTTGAAATGTTGCCCCAAATAAACAGCAAAAATCTAGAAAATTAAAAGGGGGTTTTCACGTTTTATTAATTATAATGTAAATTATTAAGAGATCACTTGGTTATGTTGCATAAAGGATAGTACTGGTAATAGCATTTGTGTTTCATTTTACTGGAAATTAACAAAAAATACACACCAACAATTAGTTTTTAGAACTTGTTAAATCAGTACTTTATTCCCAAATGTGTCATGGGCAACCATTATAGTCTAAATCTGATGGCTTCTGATGAATATCCAATGTGACATGACTACATAATTTTTATCCATACTTTGTGCTCTAGTCTCTATTATGATGATGTACACTAGCAGATAAAAGTTACTTTTTTAAAAAATTTATTTGTCAGAGAGAGAGGGAGAGAGAGAGAGCGAGCACAGGCAGACAGAGTGGCAGGCAGAGGTAGAGGGAGAAGCAGGCTTCCCTCCAAGCAAGGAGCCCAATGTGGGACTCGATCCCAGGACGCTGGGATCATGACCTGAGCTGAAGGCAGCCGTTTAACCAACTGAGCCACCCAGGCATCCCAAAAGTTACTTTTTTAATTTTAAAGAGTTTATTTATTTAATCTAGAGAGAGAGAGAGTGAACGGGGAGAGGGAGAAAGAGAATCTCAAGGAGACTTCACATGAGCACAGAGCATGATGTGGGGCTTGATCTTACAACCCTGAGATTGTGACCTGAGATGATACGAAGTGTCAGAAACTTAACCAACTGAGCTCCCCCAAGCCCCCAAAGTTACTTATTCAACATAAAAACTTATATATAGAAAATGTAAGTTGTCAGAATCATAAGAAAAAAAAATACAGGGATACCTAGATCCATCCTAAATTTGCATAAGAGTCTTTCAGGAGACTGATGGAGCCCTAGAGCAACAGAAAAATCCCGAGTCACTTCTATGTTTTCTCATAAATTGATTGATGGGATGAGAAGTTTACATGTTAAAAAAATGTTTCCCAGTGCTACACATTCTCATCTCCTTGTGGAAAGGTATTTTCCTCATCAAATTATGTGTTAAGTAGTGGGTAGATTTCCTATAAAATAGGAATACCTGTAAAACCCCATAAAAAATTTTTTTAAAAAACCCTAAAATATTAAATAGCAGGAGAAGGAAAAATTGCACATCATCTCAAAGATTAAATGTAACTCAATTTCAGAGTAGTTTTACTAATTAAATATTTATTGTAAACTAGCTAAGAGCTCTCTCTCTATATACTATACTATACTATAATATAATATGATATAACATACATTAGAGAAAGTGAGAGAGTGTGAGAGAGAGCAAGCAGAGGGAAGGGGCAGGAGAGGGAGAGGGAGAATCTTAAGCAGGCTCTATGCCAAGCCCAAACCAAAAATCAGGAGTCGGACATTTAACCAACTGAGCCACCTGGGTGCCCCTATAAATTATTTTTTAAAAGCAGTACTCAAAAAATGAGATTATAAGCACTTTGGAGCCCATTGGGACACTGTACATTTCCTGATGCTAATTGTTACACTACATTCACTACTCTCTCACACTACAAAGAATGTAAGAATTCAGTGTAGGGATCTACATGGGATCTCTTACAAATGAGTTTTTTTTTAATTGCAAAATCTATATGTTTAAAATAACGATAATCAGCCTTGTTCATACAGAATGAAATTGGTGTTAAAGAACATGTACTTTGATGAAAGAAGCCAATTTCTGGGCTCTCTACAAACTTTGATCAAATTACCTTCCCTAAGCTTTAGTTTCTTAGATAAACATATACTCCTAAGAACATTGGCCTTTCGTGTTTCCCAGACTGAGAGGAGAGAATCAAATTAGATGATGCATATAAAGGTGCTATGTGAAGAATAGAGTATAATATGCGTTATTATTAATAGTCAAAGTTACATCTTTAGTTTTATTCACATTTTTTGCTCTTGTGAACAGGTAAAATAGGTAAAAACATGAACTCCTATTATGGGAAGAGAGGGCACTTCTGAATCTCATAGCAGTCCCACTACATACCACCTTGGAATTCTTAGGGTTCTACCCAGATCTGCTTAATGTGGCAATACCCGGTGCTTCAGACCTTTCTAAATATATGCCTGAGAAAAAAATGTAGAGCATATACATGTAACAGTTATTTTAAAAATAAGTTTTAGTTGCAAAACCTTTATGTTTCATTGTAAGAAGTTTCTTTCCCTGAATACTGTAGTCCACTGTTATCTGCAGTTAGGCTTTCTGTGGTTTCAGTTACTCATGGTGAACTGTGGTCTGGAAGCAGATAATCCTGCTTCTAACATACTGTCAGAAGGCCAATAGTAGCCAAACACTGTAGCACAGTGCCTCTGTCATTCATTCACCTCACTTCATCCCATCACATAGGCATTTTATCATCTCCATTATCACAAGAAGGATGAGTACAGTGCAATGAGATATTTTGAGAGACAGAGAGAGAGCACATTCATAAAACTTTTATTATAGTATATTGTTACAATTATTTTATTATTATTATTCTTAATCTCTAGCTGTACCTAATTGATAAAGTTTGTCATTGGTATGTATATATAAAGGAAAAATACTACATATAGGGTTCCGTACTAACTTTTGTTTTAGGCATCCACTGGTGGTCTTGGAAAATACCCCCACAGATAAGGGGGCACTACCATAAAGACTAGAACAAATTTTTTATCTAACAATTCCATATATATTATAATGGAACAACTTTGTTATTGCCATTGTATTTTTGAAGAAACTGAGGCTCAAAGAGGCTGAAAGAGTTATCTAAGATTCTGTGATTTTAAGTGATAAAGTGCATAATTAAAGCCAGGAGTCCTAACTACAGTTAGGTCTGTTGTAATTACAATTTCAGAAGAGGTACCACCTAATTTAATGAATAAAGATGGGGTAGTAGAAAAGTGAAGTGCCTTCTCTAGGGTAAAAAAGAGTAAGTGACCAAATTAAAACTAAAATTAAATCTCCTTGCAAGTCACTACTTTTTCTGCTGTAGCATTCTGATTCCACTCAGTACATTAAATGAAATCTTTTGTAGTTATTTTAGGATGTTTTACAATTCACAGTTTTATAGTTTGATTCAGATTTTGAGTGGCAAGAAAACAAAAACACTTTTAAATATTAAAAATGGAAATTCATGTCATCCAATTTATTTAATGAAGCTAAGTAAAACTTTAATATGGAACTCAGAAAGGGTACCATGAAAAATGAAAATGTAGGGGCACCTGGGTGGCTTAGTGGGTTAAGCCTCTGCCTTCGGCTCAGATCATGATCTCAGGGTCCTGGGATCAAGCCCCTCATAGGTCTGCTCAGCTGGGAGCCTTCTTCCCCCTCTCTCTGCCTGCTGCTCTGCCTACTTGTGATCTCTCTCTCTCTGTCAAATAAACAAATAAAATCCTAAAAAAAAAAAAAAGAAAATGTAAAATGTGAACGTAAAAGCAATCTCAGTTGTCAGCATAGATGCAAATTTCCTAAGCATGAATTCTTGCAAATGAAATTCATGTATGTACACATAGCATAAGCAAATGGGATATATTCTGGGGAATAAAATAAAAGTTTAATATTAGACTATCAAAGTTACTTATAAGCATGTCAATAAATGAAAAATGATAAAAATAATATTAAGTCCTGCTAAAAATTTCAGAAAACTACAGAAAAAAAACTCCTTAATGAGTTAAATGATACCACTTTCAGAAGAGCAAAACGTCACATTAAAGGTGAAAGCTTTAAAAAAAACTTTCCTGAAAAATAAGAAAAAGAATCTCATTATTATTATATAAGTTGAGTGTTTTTCTGATAGTCCTGGCACTATAATAAGCTAATAAGATAGTTTAAGAATTATGAGCAAAGAATGAAAAATTTCACTACTCACAAATAATCTAGTATTAAGGGGAGTTCAACAGGGTTGCTCAGTATACAAGTCCATTGCACTTCAATATACCAACATAATTAACTAAATATATAATGTGATAAAAAACTATTTAAAATAGCGACAAATTCCTAAGGTTCCTAGAAGTTAACCTAAGAAAATAACGTACATGATCTTTATGAAGAGAAGTTATAAAATTATATAAAAATGTTTTAGATTCTCTTGTAAAAGGAAAACATATACCATGTCCATGTCTAGGAAGATAAGGTATCACAAATAATATCAATTAGTTACAGTTTTTTTTCTATGAAAACATGGAATTCAAATGAATTACTAATACGGATTTTTATATAATTTAATAAGATGTTTGCATGTGTAACTGGTTCCAATGTTTATATCAAAAGGCACAAGACAAGCAGTATGCAGCACAATCCTGAGAGAGGAGAATATGCAAGATTTGCCCTTTCAAAATCAAGACATAAAACTATACTATTTAAGTCAGCATGTGATTGGCTTGGGGTTGACAATCTGTCCAATGAAGTAGGATAATGATCCTGGAAGCAACCCATGTGCAGGAAGGATGATGCATGAAGAACTGGTAATGTCAGATGAGTATAGGAAGGATGGCTACATTGTAAATTATCCTAGAATAATTGGTATTCCACATTAAAAGGCCAAAAGAGAAAAGAAGGTGGGAAAGATTCTAAACAGAGTACATATTAAGCAATTCTGTCATAGGCAGCTGGCAAAAACAAATATTTTTAAGCAGGAGAGTGTCATGATTTGATTTGTATTCTGTTACTTCCTGTCCTTACGGGTGGCTGTTAAAAGAATTTTCCCTGATGATAATCTATTTCCATTTGCTGGAGAAAGGAAAATATAGTGATTGTAGGTGTTGTTTCCTTTCAAAAAGATTGTTAATTGCTTTCAGAAAAAATCTATTCAATTATTTGACTAGTTCTCTCTCAGCTTTCTTTGCAGTCATCTATTTTCTTAAAATCTGCCTCTGTAGCTCATACTTATCATATATTTCCTTTGGCTAGACTGAGAGGTGTCTACCAATCTTAAACTGAATACTCTGGCTTTTGATTTCAGTATTGTTTCATAAACTTTTTTTGCATTATATGATTAATATCTACTCTATAAATTATTGCATTGACTTATAGTCCATGGACTAATCAATCTGTGACAATCCATGAAAGAAACAAATATTTCATAATTTATTTGGAAATATGCTTAGTTTCCACAAAAGCATTTTCAAATGGCACAAAACTTTAAGTTGCCAGGAAAAAAACCGACAGCATTTTAAGAAGTATGAGTTTTAACAAAACCTGGCACATAGTAAACAGTGTTTAAATATTAATTTTCTTTTTTGCTCCAGCTTTATTAGTAGATATTAAGCTAATTGAGATGAATTTAAATGGATTGTATAAAGTTGGATTTTAAGGTGAATTAAACACAATTTGTAGAACATGGAAGTATAAAGTATTAAACATGTATTTTGTAGTGATAATATCTAAGCTCTTTCTAGAAATAATATAAATGAAGAGAACTAAGTCACAGTTTCTGTAGCTAATATATGGTTGCTGGCCTGATTGCTGTTAGAACAAAGAATCAAGATTCAGTGTTTCTTAATAAATGGTCTAGTATATCTTCCTGTATGAATTATATTTGTTATACGTATAGTCTTTTCTCACATTAATGTTTTGTTTAATAGAAAATTCTGCATATTTACACCTATCACAAATGTTCACTAATATTTTCTAAATATTATTTCCAAGATACATGAAATAAATAGCCATTTTGCATTTTAGTTGTGAATTATTTAACATTTAGCTAGTAATACATACTCTAGAAAGCAATACTCTCTGTTTGAACTATTATTCATAGATGACACTGATATTAATAATAATTTATTGGAAGTAGGGTCAAATAATACATGTCCTTTATTTAAACTATTGAGTCATTTTGGAGTCCTTATCAAACTATGTTGTAAATAGCTTGGTATTCAGTTTTCTCTGTTAAGATTCCAACTTTCACAGTTAATCTTACATGTAGAATGCTAACCATGAAATAGAGTCTGTTTTTTAAAATCTGTTTAGTTTGTGATCTACTAACCAAGAAGCCAAAAAAAAAAAAAATCCCGTACCATTTAAAATTATGGATTTTATTAAAAGGAAAATATACTGCTGGAGTAGTGGTATATAACTTTTCAAAGTTAATTGAATATTATACACATGAGTTTTATTTTATTTGTTCTAATTTAAATATTTATATATGCCTCATAGTCTGTATTATTGTTTACATCTAAAATATATTTATTCTACTAATCTATTTAAAACCCTTCTTTGTATAGTAAGGGAGGACAGGATTATTGACTTCTGATTTTTCACTAAAACTGCTTTAAAATTTCCTTTACCTTCATGCAGTGGGAATGGCTGTGGGTTACTATGCACTGGAAAAGCCAAATAATTAGGTGTCAAAAAAATTTTGGCAACTCTCCACCTAGCAACAATTAAATTTTAAGTACTTTTTTGTGTGTGTGTGGCTAGACCCAGCCTTATACTCAATATGTACTGTTAGAAATGAAGGCAAAAACTTCTCAAGAGAGGCAGATGCAGGAAATTGGAGATGAAAGAGTTCTAGCTTGGAGATGTAAGAGAGTACTTTGAGTCTTTGAATCTGACAGTCAACTATTATTAGCCAGGAAATAAGGCATGAATCTGGCAAAATACTGGGATTTGATTTTGAAGTATTCTTCCAAGCAGAATACCAATTTTTTTCACTATGAACCCTTCCCTGCAGGTCTCAGTGAAAACTCACCCCATCCCCCCAGGGGAAAACTTGATCAGTGACCAGTTCTAGCCACTTAATTGCTAGGAAAGGTTCATTCTACACTTGGGGAAATTCTTTTCTTTCTCTCTTGAAAAATATAGGAAACTGAGTGCTTGGACTCAACTGTGGAAGTAGGTCATTTAAAACTACCACTTCCCACATATTAGAATCAGAAGAAAACAAGTCTGAGATTAAAACTTCCCATGTGAATAGCAGAATGGAGAAAAAGAGGAAATCTAGGTCTCTTATGAGGAACAAGCTGAGCTTTTTAGAGTCCACCTGAAAATCTACCTTATCCTTGAACTTGCTTTTACTTAAGCCACTGAATTTCTTTATTGCTGAAGCCACTTTGAATTGAGCTTTCTGTATATGTATCAGAAGCATACAGACTCATTCATAGGTATAATTATGATATGAGGACATACAATTCAGATAAAGATTCTTCTATTTGTAAAAATGAAGACTGAAAGGCAGGAACTTATGATTTAATTCTAGATAATGGAAAAATGTGTGGCATTCTTATTTTACTCTAGCCCATCATTACTGGAAATGGTCTGTACAATTAATCTTTCTTCACAAAACTGTTTGGCGCTTACTATCACCACTCTTTTTATTTGACTAAGTCTTTGCTAATAATGTAAAATAAAATCTGTATTCATACATGTGAAGAGGAAGCACTAGAAATATGGTCAAATTACTATGAATCTATGTAAAATATTTCCTGGTATTTTTATCCAAACATGACAATTCAATTTTCCAAACACATTTAAACAAAAACAGTTATAGTTTTTATAAGACATAGTAAGGTTTCACATGCTTAAGAAAATCAGGCACCTGGGACAGAAGGATGAACCAAATGTATATGGCTCTTGACCTCATGTAGCTTACAGATGGATGCGTGTGTGGGTTTTTATATAAAGCACTGGTCACATGACAAAACCACTTAAGTTTTAGTTATAAAAATTAGTCCGTAAAAAGACAAAACATGACAAAATTAAAAGAGTTTTGAGTTTGCTATTGTCAGTTGGACTGTATCTTTCCAAAGTGCTTAAAAATAAATAGTAGTTTCTTCATTTCATCAATGTTGGTTCTATTCATGTTGTTAATACTAGTTTTTGTCTGAAAATAGTTTATGCTCTTTCATGCTCTGAACTTTATTTTTTTAAAAAGAATTAATTTATTTGGCAGAGACACAGCGAGAGAGGGAACACAAGCAAGGGGAGTGGGAGAGTGAGAAGCAGCCTTCCCCGTTAGTTAGCAGGGACCTGCTTTCCCCTTTCCACCCCCACTGCTTGTGAGCAGGACCCTGGGGATCATGACTTGAGCTGAAGACAGATGTCAGTGACTGTGCCACCCAGGCACCCCAACATTCTGAACTTTAAATCAAATGGATATTTGTCTCCATTCCCAATTCATCCAAATAAATGGCTGAAACTTTTTACATTTTTTAACATGTGAAATTTTATTGTACTGTGCATTCAACATCATCCTTAAATTCTACAAGGAATAAATATCTGCTTGTTTCACATAACAACTAAAGCAGTTAAGATATCAAAATTGAATGTACTTTGTTAATATTTTCAATCTTTGAGCCACCTTTACTAGTGAATTTTTTTATTAAAAAAAACCCCATATGCTTTTTATCTGCAAAGCACACATGTTTTCTGGAAGTATTTTGAAATTTCTTCTTTCTAAAAGAGGAAATTCTTTAGAGTTAGCTGATTATTTCCTTAGAGTGTTTTACAAGTTTGAAGACTTAACACACTATTTCTAAAGCTTTCTTGAAAATTTAAAATAAAAAAATACTCCACATAGAACATAAATTCTTTAAAAGATTTAAAGTATACATAGATTTTAAAAAGAGTATTATCTTATGGTAGACAGCAAACTAAAACAGTTTCATAAATAATCTTTTATATTAACTGTAGAAAAATAATTTGGAAGTTTTAAATGGAGTTTATGTGTCTGTGTATCACAGGAGGAGGAGCAGAAGGGAGGAAGTGATAAGAGAAAACTCATACCCATTTTTATAGAAATATAATTAAACAGTCAGTCAAGTTTTTATCAAACAAAAGTAACTTTTAACAGTATAAAGTAACTTTTCAGGAAATAAGCTTACTAGGTTTCATTAATCATATATTTATAAATTTAAGAATGTAAATTGTCAAAGTATTTAGTCAGAGTGTCTATATTTCACTTGAAATATTGAGGCTAATTAAAATATGGTCATTCAGAAGCATTGAGAAAAGGAAAGAGAACAAGGGAGTGATGATTTTTTAGGAAGCGTGGATAAAACAGTATGCTACAAAAAGATGACAGTTTCTTTATTTCTCAATAATCTCGTATCAGCCCTTAAAAGCCAGCCAATTAAATTAACAGTAATGACCAAAATCATAATTTGGAACCAACATGTTATATATACAGTGAACAAGGACATCTTTAGAAAATGCTCCTATTTCAGTTGACCTATAACATAAAGTATAACTGAATGCACTGTTGAAGATTAATCATCTAGACATCCCTGCCTTCCAGTAAGATTTGATCATAAAGCCCCCAGTACACAGAAGTGATGGCATACCACTGTGACTGTGGCAAAAGAAACAAGTGCCTAGGCTTCTTATAGTCAGAAAGAGTCAAGTATGAGCCACTTCAGAAGATATTATGCTAATGTTAATAGGAAACCCAACTTTTGAATATTTAATTCCAACCTAAATTGTATTTTCTTTCCGACTCCACAGGTTTCAGTTGTGCTTGTTATTATGGAGATTCCTATCTAGAATTTCAGAATGTGTTAAATCCACAGAACAACATGTCACTAGAATTTCAGACCTTCAACTCCTATGGACTCCTGCTCTATCTCAAACAAGACTCAGATTCAGTAGATGGGTTTTTTATCCAATTATGTATTGAAAATGGTACTTTAAAGGTAAGTCATTACATTTATTTCATTTAAAGGAATTTTAGAAAGTTTTGATTCTTCACTTTAGTGGTTATTATAAAAATAAAATTTTATGTTAAATTATCTTTTACAATCACCAGTAGGCTGTTCTGTTTTTGTAATTTTGTGTTCAGTATTTGTATATCAAAATAGTATATACTTTGAATAGCTTTCAATCTCTTCTCTATATTTTTAACCTTTTTTCTGCTTTGATGTTTCCCAATATCACAGTGATAGTAACTGCTACTGTTTTTTATAGCTTTAATGGAAGATGTGATCTGGGAGCCCCAAAATTTTTTCAGAGGATCCATAAGGGAAGATACTTTAATAAAAATTATGTTATTTGCCTTTTTCAGTCACTCTCATAAGTGTACAGTGAGTTTTCTAGAGGCTCCATGGCATATGAACATGTCATCTTTCTGATCACTAATGTCATGTGTACTTATACATTTTTGTATTTTAAAAATGTATGCTTTAATTTTTAATATTATAAATATTGATACTGCCCAGTAAACAAAAACTCTTTGGGGTCCTCAATAATTTTTAAGAGTGCAAAGAGGTTCTGAGATCAAAAAGTTTGAGATCATGGATTTAACACTTAGTAGTCTTTATAACAACTTTTTATAAAAGTACAAGATCATACAGTTACCGAACACTGAATTATAAAGCTGACTTAGTTGAAAGTGTACTCTTCTTTCAACACCATTCTGCCTTAACAAATCAACTCATATTTCTGTGGTACTTGCCCAGATATAGTAAGTCATCAAACTCATCACTACAGTGAGGTAATTAACACAGCCTAATATATGAAACATTATATTATGTTATCAATCATTTCTTTCATGATGTGATATAATATGTGAATTTTCATGGAAGGGTGAGTTATACCTTATAATTTAAATAAGCCATATTCCAGTTTGATTTTCTTTAAATGTTCATCTTTAAGTGTTACAACACACATACATTATCTAGTACAAAGTGTGATGTCGTTAATAAATACCAGCTGGATGTAACAGTTAGTAGTAGTAATATTTTTATTCATTCACGTATATGTTTACTCATTCATTGACCATTTATCTTTTACCAGTCATTTTATCAAGTTCTGAGGATTCGGTGGTAAATAAAATACTCTTTGTTTTCTTCATATTGTTTCCCATTGATTACAGATAGTATTAAGGACAGGAGTAAGAAAATAGAATTATGTAATAAATAGAATACATTAATGAATCATCAAACATCAGTCTTACCCTTAAAGTTTGCTGATTCCTGCTCTATAGCATTTTCCTCAACTAAGACCAAAATTTTCCATTAAATATGGAGACCAAATGTAAAAAAGTTATAAAATACATAATATTGAGCATTGGCCACCTTTAAAATGTTTCTCCTCAGCACATTGTTCTGCTGCAGACTCAACTCCCATTAGCTGAGTGTCTATCTCAGCTAGCTCCTCTCACCACTGTGAACATCTCCAGAGACATTATGAGGAATTACCAGAGACTTGCAGGATTGTGGATGAAAATGTTTTATGAAACAATGAATCATGGGAGACTTCTTTCACTTTTAAATAGAGAAAAATAAATTCACAATAGGTCATATCAAGACAGGAATTAAAAAACCATTATGTATAGAAAGATGTGTAGATTTCTTTCCTTTAGGGCTTATGACAAAGGATATATATTGATATGTCTATAATAATAATTACTGTTGTTTATTGACTTGAAATTATGTGTCAGTCTCCATCTTAAGAAAATTTATTAAGGTTATGGGCTCTGGTTCTAGACTTAGAGTGTGGAGCCCAACTTTGCCACTTAGGAGCTTTGAGACTTTGCATGTCACTTAAGCACTTTGTGCTTAAATTTACTCACTTGTAAGATGAGGGTAATAAAGATTGTTTTGAGGTTTAAATTAGTAAATGAATAAATGTTGTGAAGTAAATGTAATATAATGAGTAAATAAAGTAAATGCATATAAACACATAGAAAGATGCCTGGGACATAGTAATCAAAAGTGAAGTTTAGGTATTTTCTTTCTGCATCTTACAAAAATCTTGCTTTTCACAGAGTTTGATATTATACATCCTCTTGGAACTTTTAAGAATGGTAGATAAGGAATTTTTCCTTTGTTGTGTAAATCCAAAATTCATGTTCTTTCCACTCACATCAATGCTTTCTTGGAAAGATTTAAAGGAAATTTCAGTGTTATTCTGTCTTCATGACTTTAAGATTTTCCTTGTTCCACTATGATTTGTGAGATGATACTCCAATTTATTCACCTATTTTAAAAGTATAATCATATGGGGAATGCATTTATATTACAATTTTCACAAAAAGATGTATTTATGGTTGAACTTTTACTGTGATCATAATTTAAGACCTAGAAACACAGAATTTTTAGTCAATTTTTTAAGGTAATTTAAGTTTTAGGAAGGTTTAAAAATATGAAACTTAATTTTTATTTTAATTTAAAAATGTTTTTGAAATAATTTTAAAAAACATTTTATTGGTTCTTTCTAATAACAAGGAAGTAAGTACATAGATAACCAAACACCAGTTTCCAGACTTATAGCTGTATCGCAAATCACTACCTCCCTGCAGAGGGTGAATAACTTCATCTTATTTTCCACTTCATAGATTTTTGTTTGTTTGGTTTTTATTTTGTTTTGTAGGAAGCAATCAGTTGTTACTTATAAGGTTTTTTGAAAAATCCATGATGCAGAGTAATCACTCAATAAATAGTACTTTGTGTATATATGTATGTTACATGTATAATAATATATATATCAATATATCATAAATATATATATCATAAAAGAGCCATTTATAATAAAAGAAAAATTCAAGTGAGAATAATAGAATTGTTCATTAAATATTTTATATATATATATATTTTTTTTAAAAGATTTTATTTATTTATTTGAGAGAGAGAGACAGAGTGAGAGAGCATGAGAGGGGAGGTCAGAGGGAGAAACAGGCTCCCCATGGAGCTGGGAGCCTGATGTGGGACTCGATCCCAGGACTCCGGGATCATGACCTGAGCCGAAGGCAGTTGCTTAACCAACTGAGCCACCCAGGCGCCCTTTTTTATATTTTTGACTGCCCTGAAGATAATAGGGAATTAATAAGACTTAGTAGTACCTGAAAAAGCATTTTCTGATGTAGTTGAATAAAGTAAGGAGACTAACCTCCTTACACATGTGCACACATACACACACAAACGCACTGTTGGTCAGTACATTATCATTTAAGTTTAAATAATTATCTTCACTAACAATGTAGAACCCCAATTATTATATATAAGAAGCAGCTAAATCATTATTTGTGCTGTTAAAAATATTAAATGTTGTCTGTGGTCACATTGGTTGTATACTAGGAACAGAGTAGGAATTAATAAACACTGACTTTTACCTAGTTACACGGGGCTTAAGAAGAATGTGTAGCCAAATGGTATGCAACTAATTTCTCTGCAAAGTTCATGCAAGTCACCTTGTTTTTGAAAAACCCACAGTAGATAATTCTGTAAAGGAAAGGAATCTTTTGCAATGGCCAGATATTGTAGAATTAGAATATATAACATAATATTTATCTTTAGACTACATGTGGAAAGTTTTAGATCCTTAATACCCATTACGGGGCTAACCCATCCCCCACCCCTCCTGAAATCCTCAGTTTGTCTCCCTTAGTCCATAGTCTCTCATGGTTCGTCTCCTCCTCTTATTCTCCCCCTTCAGATTTTCCTTCCTTCTCCTAATGTCCTCCATACTATTCCTTATGTTCCACATATTAGTGAAACCATATTGATAATTTTCTTTCTCTGCTTGACTTATTTCAGTTAGCATAATCCCCCCTAGTTCCATTCATGCTGGTGCAAATGGTGGGTATTCATCCTTTCTGATGGTGGAGTAATATTCCACTGTATATGTGAACCACATCTTCTTTATCTATTCATCTGTTTAAAAGCATCTCAGCTCCTTTCATAGTTTGGCTGTTGTGGACATTGCTGCTATGTACATTGGGGTGCACGTGGCCCTTCTTTTCACTACATCTGTATCTTTGGGGTAAATACCCAGTAGTGCAATTACTGGGTCATAGGGTAGCTCTATTTTTAACTTTTTGAGGAACCTCCACACTGTTTTCCAAAGTGGCTGCACCAACTTGCATTCCCACCAACAGTGGGCGTGGAACTGGGCGTGGAACCCCCTTAAGATTCTCTCTCCCTCTCTGTTGGTCCCTGTCCCCCTACTCTACTGGAAAAAAAAGAAAAAATATATATACGCACATACACATATGGCACAGATATATGACTAGATGCACAGGAGTTAGGAAACACTATGCAACTGTGTTTCTTTAACATATATGCAGGTTACCGATTTCCTGTACAAATGATAAGTCCCTTACTTGGAAGAATAGCTGTCATATAACTAGTATACATGTAAGCAAATGCTGTTAAATGAGTGGAATTCCCAGGGGGTCCTGATCAAATGTATCTGTTATAGACATGATCTGCCTCCTTTTAAGCTGTAACTCAGTTGGCTCAATTAGTAGTAATCTGACAACACTCCCCTACCCCCAAGCCTCAGGGATCTTAGAATGAATGGTTAACGTCCATAAACTTTAAGGTTCCCTTCCCTGGAACCTTCACATCACCTTCTAGATTAATATCACCTTCTAGATTATATTCACTGGTCTTCACATTGCTCAATTTGGTAGTATCTAAGGAAATTTGCCAATAATACTTCCTGCTAGTAGAAAAAAGCAGTCTTTCTCAAACATGTTCCTCAGAATAATGGTGAAGAAGCCAGAAGAGAGTGTCTTTGTGTGTGTGTGTGTGTGTGTGTGGTGTGCATGCACAGATGAATGCACTTGTATGATGCTTGTTTGTGTATATAATACACATTTATATATTTTAATTCTAGCCTTTATTCTATTCCTTGCACTGTCACTTCTCTAAGTTTCAGACTCCTTGTCTCCAAAGCACAATAAAAATTATTAGAAAATTCTAAGTCCAATACAAGTAATAGGTGTTAATTTCATAGTGACAAACTGAAGAAAACTTTTTTTTTTCCTCTCTCTTATAGTACTATTTTTTCTGTGCTGGTGAAGCAAAATTGAGAAGCATTAAAACTACTGTTAAAGTAGGTGATGGACAGAAGTATACACTACTCATCAGGTAATACATGCCTATATATTTTTTACACTTAATATCATAAATAACAAAGACTGTTCCTCTGGATATTGTTTTTGCCTTTTTTAAAGTCGAGGTTATTGTGATTAGTATTCACATGTGCTTGGATCCAAATTAATGTTTAGCAAGCCATTCTTTTTTCTATGTACTAAAATAGTACTGAGGAATGAACATATATTATCAATGAAGTTATGTAAGGAGCTTTACAAAGAATCCATGAAAGCTTCATATTATTTTCAAATTAGAGAAATCAGAAAAAAACAAAGTGGTATTTCTTTTATTTTTTTAATTTTTTAAGATTTTATTTGTTTGACAGACAGAGATCACATGCAGGCAGAGAAGCAGGCAGAGAGAGGAGGAAGCAGGCTCCCCGCTGAGCAGAGAGCCCGATGCGGGGCTCTATCCCAGAACCCTGAGATCATGACCTGAGCCGAAGGCAGAGGCTTTAACCCACTGAGCCACCCAGGCGCCCCAGTATTTCTTTTAATAAGCAAAGTTAAACATGTTCACTGTGGAAAATTTGGAACATTCAGGAAAATATAAAGAAGAAAATTAAAATGATTCATTATACCACAGTCAAGATAGAAAAATGAACATACATATTACTACATTCCCAAAAGCTGTGATTGAAGGTGATTCTATCCCCAGACTTTCACCAACATTAGGTATCATTTTACCAATCTGGATAAGTGAAAATGACATTCTCCCCTAATTTTCCTTCTTTGATTTATGGTAAGGCTTAATTTTTAATACAGAATTAATGCCTTTATATTATGCATTTTGCCTCCCTACACTATTTTTTTAATTAAATGGCGCTTTAAAACACATACCACAGTCCTAATCCAGTATGTAGACTAAAATAAATTATTTGGTTGTGCAATTGATTATTATTTAGTGATAATAATTATCTGTTTAAAACCAGTAAAGAGGAAAGCAGAGGCCCAAAACAGAGACTGGAAAAGAAGTTATTTGAGAGGTTTTAAGGATATTCTACCCTCCTTCAATTTCCCGATTCTATTTTCTTGAATAATTTCATATTTTTATGGAAAACTGACCTGAAAACAGTCTAGTATCAACTAAATTGAGAAAAGGCTGCATCACACATATCTCCTTTGCTCGAAATGCACAGGAGCTTTTTAAGATCTCTAAGATGCTATTTGATAGAAAGAATGTTATTTTCTTTGCTTAACTCAAAATATGAGCACAGAATCCTTTAATATTTTTCTTTAGCATTTTAACCTTCTGAGTAACATTGGGACAGTGCACTTTGGGCAATGCCATCTTAGCCAAGGTAACACTTTTCCTGGGCAGAGACTACCATCATCTGGAGGGGGAGCAGGTGTATGAGTATAAGGGTAACAGTAAAAATAAAGTACAAAAAACATATTTTGCCCCATCAAAGAAAGACAGATAAGAAGTGACATAAGAAACAGATGCATACACCAAAAGAACCTTTCCTGGCCTGCGATATGTTGAAAAGTGATAAAATCATTGAGAACACGGTAATCATACTTAAGGTTGATTAAATACCAATTATGTGTCAGGTAGTAATTTTATTACCTATATGAATTTATTTATTAAGAACAATTCTGAATATTTCTACATCTCCCATATGCAAAACTGAGATATAGATTAAATACAGAAAAGGACATAGTTAAAAAAAATGGGGCAATTCTAAGGCTGCTCTTATATCAAACCTATGAATAAATTTTAAGGCATAGACCCTATGACCCATGCTATAGAAACATAATATAATCTGATCTCTTAACACTAAAAGAACTCCTATATATTTAAGATAAGATAAAGATAGGAATTATAAATGACCTGCCCGATAAAAGACTATCAGCACTAAGAACAATATTAATTAGTACACATTAAGCGACTACCCTGTGCCAGATGCTTTATAAACAGGTAACTGTATGTAATTATAGTAAGATTCATAAAGCCCATTATATTTATTTGGTCAAGCTGCCATAACAAGTACCATAGATGGGGTTGCTTAAACAACAGAAATTTATTTTCTCACAGTTCTGCAATCTGGAAGTATGAGGTCAATGTATCTGCAGGATTGATTCTTTAGAGACCTCTCTCCTTCACATGTAGATGGTTGTCTTCTCCCTTTGTCTTTACATCAGATTCTTTTGTGTGAATCTGTGCCCTAATTTCTTCTTCTTTTATCAGTCATGTTGGATTATAGTCCAACCTAATGATCTCATTTTAACTTACTACCTCTTTAGAGACCTGTCTTCAAATATAGTCACATTCTTAAGCTTTGGGGGTTAGGACGTCAACATATGAAGTTGCAGGAGACATAATTCCGTCCATAACATTCATTTTGCACATTTTGAAAGCTAAGGTTCAAGAAGGTAGACATCTTCTGGGGCTCCTGGGTGGCTCAGGGGGTTAAAGCCTCTGCCTTCGGCTCAGGTGATGATCCCAGGGTTAAAGCCTCTGCCTTCAGCTCAGGTCATGATCCCAGGGTCCTGGGATTGAGCCCCACATCAGGCTCTCTGCTCAGCAGGGAGTCTGCTTTCCTTCCTCTCTCTCTGCCTGCCTTTCTGCCTACTTGTGAACTCTGTCAAATAAATAAAATCTTTAAAAAAAAAAAAAGTAGACATCTTCCTCAAGATCACATTATTAGTCAGTAGGAAATGTTAAAAAAAAATCAGCCGAGTAAATCTGAAGATCTAATTGGCCTTATTAAATAATTCTTGAATAGGGGAGCATCCCATCTAGCAAGTAGAGGTATTTTCTGCTGAGCTAAACAAAAGAAGGGGTTTTCAAGGCAGAGCAAGGGCATTAAAAAAGGGAATTTATTAGCAAGGAATACATTGTTTAGGCAACGTTACCCTCCAAAGGAGAATAGAAAAGGTCTATCAGTAAATTTCCTAGAATTGAGCAGGAAATTCCATGTTGACTGGTCAAATATTACACTCCTCGGGGGTTAAAACTGCAGTTAGGTTAAGTATTAACTCTTGCTCTGTTGACTTGGACTAAATGACCCCATTTGGAGCCTATGGTTCTCTTTTTAACAGAAGGCAAGATTAGAACCACAATCTGCCTCCTGACGTGATCATTTTTTTCTATTATGATATGTCCAGTCTGTGTTTTAATTATGACATACTACATAAAATCTTCTTTAAAAAAACATTAAATGTAAAACATTTAAATATTCCAAGAATACCTATTTTTCACTAGCCTCATCACAGGTTACTTTAAGGATTTTTTAACAACTAAAAAATCACTTTCTTTTATATTATCTGACTTTTTTTGCAATTTGCATACAGTTTGTGGCTTTTAATTTTTACCAAAAAGTAGTTGATTGTATCTGGTCTAAATTCTCTAAATTGAGAAATATTTCTTTACAAGTTTTTTATTTACTTGAAGTATTGGGAAATAATATGAATATGCTTTCATGTGTGATTATTATCTATAAAGAACAAGAATGGTGGGGTGCCTGGGTGGCTCAGTCATTAAGCGTCTGCCTTCGGTTCAGGTTGTGATCCCACGGACCTGGGATCGAGCCCCACGTAGGGCTGGCTCCCTGCTCTGCGGGTAGCCAGCTTCTCCCTCTTCCACCACCCTCCTTGCTTATGTTCCCTTTCTCATTGTCTCTCTCTGTCAAATGAATAAAATCTTTAAAAAAAAAAAAAAGAACAGTGGGACTCCATTAATTTTATTTTTTTATACTTTTAAAATATACCACTAGAGGTAAAAAGGAAAAACATATCTTTAATTTTAAGTTTAACTCAGTTCAAGAATGCTGTCACCATAATTTCTTTGACCATTAACATACTCCTTAAAATAAAGATAAATGGTATGCACACATTGTACTCCCAGCTCTCTACTCTTTTATCTCATTTCTGTTAAATGACATTACCCTTAAAAGTGAATGTAGGAAAAGGATCTTTCCTCACATGCTCTCATGGAACCGTAGGAAAAAGAATAGCAAGGTTACACTCAGCCCATGATGAAGTGCTCTCAGAAAGAGTGAAACAAATACCCTCCATGAAAAAGTAACTGAGCTCATTATTTTTTAGAATAAGGAAAGACAAGATGTTCTGCAGAGCAGCATGCCCCTTTTAAAAAAGAAATGTGTGATTGCTTACCACAAGCAAGAAGGAAAATAAAAATGCTTAAATCAGGTGAATATACACTGACGTAATAAAGATTCAAAGAAGCACATATACTAGAAACTATTTTAGTGAGAAATTAGCTACAGCTGTTGCTCATCTTTTAATGAAAGAAAGGAAAGTGAAAATGGGACCAGGTAGCGATACTAGGCTGATGAACAAAAGCATTCAAGAGGAAAAACACACAGGTATACATTTATTACTCCAGTCTTGAATACCACAGATGTATTTAAGCATGAGGTGTTGAGAGAACCTAAAATAGTGGTGCAAACTGGCAAACCCAAATCTAAGAGTGTGATGTTGCATTTTATCCATGTCTGTTGGTATATTTATCATAATTATGGATGTGTTTTATATTAATTATGTTATATACCATATGTTACTTATAAACATCATTGCATATATTACATGATCATATCATTATATATCATGATAGTTTTATATTAATATAGTGTTATAATAATAGAACTTGTATTTAATACATATAATGTGGAATTTTCTTTTTTACCTTTTTAAAGTCCTACTTAATATCTACCTTCATTCTTGGAGAGAGGTAGGATTTGGAATTCAAGACAGAAATAATTAGGCTCTTCTGACCTCCTCAAGTATGGGCCTTCAAAGTTTTTTTGTTTTTTTTTTACATTCCTACCAATTAAGAATACATTCCTGCCTTTAAAAAACAACAACAGAATTCTTCATTTCCTGTCTTAATCTTACACTCTTAGTGTACATTCTGATTTGTAAGTAAATTGCATAAACTCTACCAGTCCTCCTGGAGCTGTCTGGAACTGTCTCATGGAGAATTTGTTGGTTTGGCACTTTGATTTCGGGGAAGGCAGCTCCTATATTGAGACTTGTACAGATCTAAATAAAACAGAACAGATGAAAACATCTTCAGTTACTCTTGAATTATTTACCAACTATTGTTTATGTTTAGCCATGTGAACATATAATAAATTATATTGAGTTTTGAAAAAGAGCATAGTGGATTTAAGAATAGACTTCAGAAAACTGGCATGGAGCGAAACCCACACATTAACAAATATTTTTTCAACTGGATACAAAGCCTCCACCATACTAACGTTGTTTTTCCTTAGATGATGATAGGAGGATGCTCTTTAAGTAAGTTATAGTGTCAAAAGAGGAAAGGAAGAAATAATGTGTATTTGAAGCCATTTAGGTAGGAAAGAGTGAGGATAAGGTCTGCAAATGCAATGGCAGTCAGATTGTATAGGTCATCAAATGCCACAGTAAGAACTGTGAACTACATCATATGCAATGGAGACTGACTGGAGAATTTTTAAGTAAGGAAAGCAGATAATATGATCAAAGAAATATTTGCTTTTCTGAATACAGTATGGTAAGCTACAGTATACAATGAATTATATAAGTTTCTGCACCTCTCCAGATCCACTCTAGTTTCTTCCTCTCTTCTCTGGTCATTCAAATTGACCTGAGTGAATTACATTATGGATTCTGTAATGGTTTGAATTGTGTTCTTACAGATTTTATATTTTGATGTTATAACTTCCAGTATCTCAGATTATGACCTTATTTGGAAATAGAGTCTTTAAAGAGGTAATGAAGTTAAACTAAGGTCATTAGATAAGGCCATAATCCAGTATGACCAATATCCTCATGAAAAGGGGAAATTAGGACACACAGAGAGAAAGACATCAGAAGGAAGACAATGTAAAAATACAAGCAGGCTACTCTCTACAAGACAAGGAGAGAGACCTGGAACACAGCCTTCCCTCACAGCTCTCAAAAAGAACCATCCCTGCTGACACTTTGATTTTGGACTTTAAGACTGCAAAATTGTTAAACAATACATTTCATTTATTTTAGCCACCTAGTTTGTACATCTTTGTTGAGGCAGGTCCAGCCAACAAATATAAGCTCCCTTGTTCTCCAGCTTCCTGTAGGGTTCAGCCAGTGGGGAACACAGGCAGGTAATTTGAGAAGCTAGCAATTAATGTCAGGTTATGTATTCCCTTGGCCTTGTGTGGTGTCCCACGGGCTGTTTCATTCTCTCTAGTGAAGGTCTCAGCTCTTGATAGATGACCTTCTCTTCTAAGTTCTGATAACTCTTTTCTTCCTGGTAGCCTTTAGATATAGAAGTGGTATCAGAGTAACTATATTGTGGTCCTGGGATACAGTACTGTCCCATGTGGCTTTCCTACCCCCAACCACATCTTTGTAGAGTTAATTTATTAAACCTTGTTCAAGTTGTGTTTGTGTGATGTTTGCTTTTGGCTGAATACTTGAGTCTCCTCCAGTGAACATGACAGAAAATGGGTGGACAGTTTAATGGAAACAGGCCAAGAGGTAGCGTGTCTCACTTCTGTTGACTTTCTGTTGGCTAGAACTCACTCATGTGAACACACCTAATGACAAAGTGAACAGCAGAAGTTTTTCTAACTTTGTATCTAGGAAGAAATTAACTAAAACAATGTATAACTTGCCTAAAAATGCATACACTATCAAATTACATGTTGTAAATAATTGCTTCATTCCACTGTTTCTATGACTGAAATTATCCCAATAGATAACTTTCTTACCTAAGGTGTGAGTGTACAATGCCTATGAATGATAAATAATTTCATCTTCACACTATAAACCTTGAACTTTTTAATCTGTTTGGTAGAAAATACAAAAGTACAACAGACTGTGCATTGAAAATATAGAACAGTACGAAAGAAATAGCATATATGTATATATGTGCATGTGTGTGTGTGTAAAAACAAAGACACACACACACACACACACCAGGACAATTAGAACATTGTTACCACAATAAGCATCAAAGTTTTGCACTCCTTTTGAAGACAGTAATAACGCCAAGGATTTGACATGTTTCAGCCAGAGCAGGATTACTTTGGTACAGAGTGCTGGAAAATCAGTGAGGTCCAAAAGGAAAGAAATAAATCATTTAACCACTTTCCAAAAGGTAAACATTTTTTTCTCTGATGAAATGTGTACATTATTTCATTAATCTTTTCATTAACCGCTGTCAGTAGTGTCAAGAAAAACAGGCCAATGGAATAATGATTTTACTTCAAGTTGAACAAAATAAGAATGAACAATTGATTTCAATTCTAAAATTATATTTATAGACACAGCAAAAAAGTCTGTCTAATATAATCATACTTTTCTTATTTCTAATGGCATATATTCATTCAATGCAAAATATAGTGACTAAGAGTGAAATTTTATCATTTAACTTTGGAAATGAGAATTTTAAAGTATAATCTACAAACACCAGTTAATCCAATTAGGAATTAGACATTTTTAAAGTTACACGTTTTAACCCAATTTATACAAATACTTCCATAAATTTAGTACCATTTACCTTTTAGAAACTATTTAAACAACACAAGTTAAAATAATTATACTCTTAAAAGTAGGACATTTCCCATCATTATACTTGAACATCTGAAAACAAAACTACTGAAATTAATCTCAGAAAAATTTTACTGCTATTATTCATACTGTTAGTCAAAGCAGAGGAATACAGAGCTAGTTTTAGTTGTACTTTACATATGCATTGAACATCAGAGTTTTTGTTGTTTTTTCCTTAAATAAGGCATTAGTCATGACTTTGTGGAAATTAAAGCTGAAACTATGCAGTTGATGCTCAGCCTGGGGGTCACCTGAACCTTTGGAGTTTGGGGGATATTTTAGGTGGGGTCATCAGTAGGAAGTGCAGAAATTACTATAAACAGCATATAGCAGCTACATGCATGTACATTTATGGGAGGTCATTATATCTAGATATTTTACCACACATCCAGGATTTAAAAATTCAAAGTGTACAAAAACAGAAGCCTGAATCATTCCATTTTATAAAAAAGTAATTTCAAAATAACTTTATGAATACGAATACTTTTTTAAACAATATCATAGGCTAGAAATAGACAAGATCATAAAGTAGAGATGGCTTCTTTCTTCCAAACATATGTTCTTGGAAAGTAAGAAACAATGGCTGGAATCATGATAATTCATTGACAACTTCTGAGGCATACTAATGCGGGTCCTGCAGAGGTCCACCTATGTATGGAAACAAAGGCTAGCATAATGCAGATTTTATTTTTAAAGATTTTATTTATTTATTTGACAGAGAGAGAGAGATCACAAGTAGGCAGAGAGGCAGGCAGAGAGAGAGAGAGGAGGAAGCAGACTCCCTGCTGAGCAGAGAGCCCGATGTGGGGCTCGATCCCAGGACCCTGGGATCATGACCTGAGCCGAAGGCAGAGGCTTAACCCACTGAGCCACCCAGGCGCCCCCATAATGCTGATTTTAACAGGTAATGGTTGATTATCCACATTCTTTAATTTGACCTGAAATCTGCCTTTTTGTAGATGTCAATTTGTGCTCTCCCCTGATAGGAGAGAGACTCTGATATAGATGCCTCTGAGTTAAAAATTCTGAGTACTTGAATCTTTCTACTGCTTAATACATAGCTTGACTCACATCCTATCTGTCTGGCTTCTTCATTTTCTTCTTATCTTTGCCAAAAGGTGAACTCTGTCTCCTATACTAATATAAACATACTGAAAACAAGCTGAAAGTGGATAATTCTTAATTTTAGTATTACAGTTGAGAAAATAGAGACTAAAGAAAAGTCTTGACAAAATAGATAAAACAAGGTTATACCTGTCAGGATTTTGCAAAATCCTCCTGTTAAACATGTAAATGTAAATGTAAAAATAAATAAATATTGGTGTTATTTTATGAAGAGAAACTTCCAATATTGAAGACAGTGGTTGAATGATAAATTTTAATTCTTAGGAATTTGAAGTATGATTCATTTTAGTGTATTTTGAAATACTAAATATATGATATTCTAAATCTTTACATTTCCTTCCCTCCCTCCCTCCCCCCCCCCGTCTCTCTTTTCCACAATAATATAATTAACTTTTCAAATCAAAATGTCAGAAAAGTCACATGTTGAGAATCAGTTGTATGGTGGGAGGTGAACTCCCTTTTGAGAAACATTTAAAATATCATTATTATCATTATTTCTGAACATTAGTACTAAATTCAACTCTCAAAAATGTTTTTAGATTCCTTTCATAATTTGAAAATGACTTATTTAATGACTTATTTTATTAAGAATTATTTCTAAAGTTTTTTCTGTTAATGGAAAGTGATTTTGTAGAAGGGGATTCCAAAGCATAACTAATGCATTGCTTTAATGTAGATTCTTATTGTATGTTCATTGGAGTGAATTCAGAATCAAAAGCCAAGTCTATATATTTACTTTTTTGAGTTGTGTATTGTTATTTTTTAAAATTTATTTTTATTTCTTTTCAGCGTAACAGTATTCATTGTTGTATTGTTAGTTTTAAAATGTGTAACATTCTTCTGTGTTGTTGTTTCTGTTCTCTGTTCTTGACCTCAACCTATCTCAAAAAGGATAGCCAAATATCTTTCCTAGTTTGGTCTTTTTTATAACCAGAAAATATTAAAAGATAGCAAGCTTCAAGTTAAATTGATACAATAGTAGCAAAGTTAAGTTTCAAAGCATTCTAACTAGAAAGTGTGGCATACTTCCAAAAGGGTCTTTACAATTCATTTACTGGAATCTACATGGCATGATGTGGTATGTGTATCATTTCAGTTGTACACATGAAATCTCTCTCCAAGTTGGCATTCTCTAAAGTTATCTGCAGCTTTGGCTTACTCTCTTTATGACCTTGAATGTTCCTTTCAACTTCATTGATCTCCACATGTCATTAGAAATGAATACATTAAAGCTGCATCCATAGATTGAATAGTAGAAAAGTTCTAGAGGCCATTGAAGTGTTAATTCCTTGATAATCCTGTTCCATGTGTTTATTTCCATGGGAACAGATCATTAATGATTAATTATTATGCTTCTGTGAAGAAAAACTATGCAAATTCATTTTCCCAAATTTAAGCTAAAAAGTTTGTTTTTTTTTAAGAAAAAGATTAGACTTTTGCAATATTTTAATAAAATATTTGAAGCAACACAATGATGAAGTCTGAAATGATTTCTTATATAATTGATCAAGTTAGAACAAATTAGTGATAGCAGTTCTCTAATTGTCAAAAACAAAATAAGTAAATCCTAGAAAGGCCAGACTTAATGCATAGCTGGAGACTTCCATTCAACTGTGGGTAGCCAAGGCATGCTAATAGGGGAAGTAGGGAAAGTTTATGCCCCAAGTCAGAAAGAAAGAGTTCAAGAGGAATAGTGTATCCCTCTTAGTACCTGGAGGACTTGACTCACTTCTGTCCAGAGGCATATCGTCCATTTGTACCTTTCTCTCCTACCTTTCTTTCTTAGATTATTCATCTTTCTCACTCTACTGGGCCATTACCCCCTATATAAAAGCAGGCTTTAAGATACCTTTGTTGCAACACAACACCATTCTGGATCTTATACTACTTTTATTCTGCTCCTTTTCAGAGCCAAACATCTCAAAGGTTGCTGTATGTGGGATTTCAGTTTTGTTACCTGTCATTTACTCTCCAATCCAATCCCATCTAGCTTTCATGGTTCCATAACCAACAGAGCTTTTATTAATCTCACCTTAATTAGGGAGTTTTATCATGCAACTAGTAGTCTTATATCATTACTCCAAGACAACATGTATAGAGAGGTACAATCCATGCAAAGCAAGACAGTGGTCACCCTGTATGACCATCATGTTGAAAAAGCCAGTAGACTTTCCTGTCTTCATTACACTAAGCATTTCAGTGAAAGTGCTATGTCTTCTTGAAATATTTTTCCCTTTCTGCTTCGAAAAGTGTACATTTTTCATATTCCTCCTATATCAATATTCTGTTTTTCTTACTCATCTTAGACCTGTCCCAGCTTAGACCTTTCTTAAGAATTCCACACTCACATATCCAAACCCACCTATTATCTTCTCTTTTAAGCCTCATCCATATATTAAACTTAACATGTCTAAAATAAAATTTCTAGTTCCCTACCACTACCACCTATCTATGCCCCTTTCCCATACACCTCTCTCCATCGTCTCTCCTATCTCAGCTATTAACTGTCATCTACCTATGTACAGAGAGTCATTGTTGGCCCCCTCCCATTTCTTTATTCTTTACCTCCAAACCCTGTCAGAAAATCCTTTCCAAAATTTCATCTTCCATCCACCATTTCTCTCTGTCTCCTGTGAAACTACCTTGGTCCAAGTCTCCATCATTTTTTATCTGGACTATTGCAGTTCTCCTTTGCTTGGTTCTAAATATTACTTGTACTTTGGTCAGGGTGATTTAAAGTGTATTGCAGCAAGTCACCTTTATATTTAAAGGTTCTTTAGTGGCTCACCTTTACTCTGAGCCTAAATAAAATACAGACTCCTTGCCACTGCCAGTAAGCAGTGACCTTGCACATTTGGGCTCTTGCCTATTTTCCTCTACCTTACCTAACACTTGTCTTCCTTTTCTGTTGATGCTACATTCTGTTTGATGCATTATCACTCCTGGAACTCTCAAAAAGCTTTTCTACATTATGGCCTTTAATCTTACTGTTCCTTCCAACTGTAATACTGTATCCTCCTCCTTGGTGTTTTCCTTCTCTCCTGTCCTCATGTTGTCTCTTCCATGTGTCCTTCTCATTACTTAAGTTACAGATTAATAGTCATCTCTTTAAGTAAATCCTTCTAAACTATCTAAAGCTCTTCTAATCAGGTATTATCTTCCATAGCACCCATTTTTATTGTATAGTTGTTTTACACATTGATTTTCTGTATCCCTAATTAGAGTGTAAGCTTTTTAAGTTTAGGGACTTGTCTATCTTATTCTCTATTGAATATCTCCCTGATACCTAGGATAGTAACTGGACCGTATGTAGTCAATTAATACACAACCATTAAATAAGGAATGAAAGGCAGGAATGAAACTTTATTCCAGATCTCAAAGGTTGCCATTCATTGAAAAGCAGAGAATATTACCAAGGAAGGGAAGGAATTTGTAGATTGAGCCATATCTGTTGTCTTAGGAAGAAGCTGGGTTTATTGTGAGATAAAATAGAAGTCTTCTGGAGCTGCCACAGAAATCAGAATTCCTAGCTGGGTAGGATCTCCAGGCTTTATAGCTACCTTGATCCACTCCTCAATTTTTTCTCTAGAGTTAGTGTGACTTTGTTTGTATGTTTACCCCAGTCTGGATAACTGTCTGATACATTATAGGTGTATATGGCACATAAATAATATATACATTAAATAATAAAATGTCAGTACTTATATCATCAATATTTTAAATATTATTTTTCTCCAAATATCCTAAAACATTTCTTTTTTTAAGCTTTATAACAAATGCCTTTGAAGTTTATTGGATGTGTTTGTATCTGTGTGTGTATTTGATTTAGGTTGGAATTGCAAAAATATAGAAACAGATGTGATTTAGCTGAGTTATTATTACTGTGGTTATTTTTTTATTTTTATTTTTTAGATTTATTTATTTTTATTTTAGAGAGTGTGGAGGGGCAGAGGGAGAGAGGGATAGGGAGAATCTCAAGCAGACTCCCCACTGAGCAGGGAGCCTTCCTTACCACAGGGCTCCATCTCAGGACCCTGAGATCATGACCTGAGATGACACCAGAAGTCAAATGCTTAACCAGCTGAGTCACCAGGTACCCACTGTGGTTTTTGTTTTTGTTTTATTTCTTAAGATTTTATTTATTTATTTGAAAGAGAGAGAGAGCAGGAGCACTAGCAGGGGGAGTACCAGAGGGAGCAGCAGACTCCCGCGGAACAAGGAGTTTGACATGGGATGATCCCAGGACCCTGAGATCCTGACTTGAGCCAAATGCAGAGAACACCTAACCAACTGCGCCATTCAGGCACCCCATGGTTATTTAAATCCATGAAATCATTAACTTGTCTTAACTTTGAGTCAAACTTTATTGCAATATTTTATATTGAAGTGTGTGTTAATTACTGAAGAACTCTCTCACTAAAATAGGAACTTAATTTTATTCAAATGGCTGAAAAATTTTAGGTTAGCATTTAAAAAGAATATAGAATAGAAGGCCAAGTATTAAAATAAACATTTCTTCTATAGAATTATAGCACTTAAAATAATCAAAAGTAATTATGTCCATGTAAGTATATTTGAAAGTGACTCAAGTAACAGAACCCCATTCAGAACTACACAAAGCTTGTCATTAGTGATCTCACTGGTGGCTCTAGAGAACTTGATTTCTTAGCATATCTATTAAGACAACCAGTCCCTCTCTTGGGATTATCATATCACCCCAAAAGGCATGCCAATTCTGTTATGTTGGGAAATACTACCTCCCACATTTTTGTCAGTTCTTAAGTCTAATTAGAAATATTGTATACACACATATACACCATAAACCATAAACTTATAGTTAAAATGTTTAACTGTCTGAATTTGGAATGGACATTGATTTTACAACTAGAGAATGAAATCGCTTAATGTTCTTAATTTGATGGCTTCAAATTTCTATTACATGTGACAACCTACTTGAAATGAAAGTGGTTATACAATTGGATCAGCTTCCTCTCTAGTCGGCCTTTGTATCAATAATGATTAATTCATGGAGGGAAAATATTCTAAAATTAAAAGCTGAGCACTTGAGACTGGGAACTTTGCTTATTAATTATATATTCTCAGGACCTAACAAATTGCTATGCAGAACAGTCAATAAATGTTTATTGAATGATTGATTGATTGATGAAAAAATGAATAAAGTATTTCCAAAACAGGCATTTGATGTTATCAGAATCAGATTATAAAAAAAAAAAGAATTAAAAGAAACACTATATGCCTATAGTTTTAGTGACAAAATATTATATTTTAGAAGGCAATTATAAAATGTTATCTATTCTATCCAATTATAAAATGAACTATTTATTATGCACATCACTATTTTGGAGGAAAAATCTGCTCTACAAATAAAAGTAATGGGTACTCTCAGATTTACTTGTGAGGTGACAGGAAGATTAAACCAAATACTAACATAAGGTGAATGTAGATATTATGTTCATAATAATTAACCTCTTGCTCCTTTGTTGTAAGAACAATTAAGAAAAAAATTATTAATAAGTTTCCATTACCCTAATGTGATGATAATAATCATGTGAGGAGTAGTTCCTGAGACAATTTTTTTTAAGATAAAAAGCAATGTGGAAGTCAAAAACAATGCTAAGAAAATATTTTGCCCTCAATCAGTTGAGCCTTCAAAGCAGAAAGTATAGTATTTCCTCCTTCCCAACCCTTCTAGAAGACCAGGTACTGTGAGGCCATAAGCGATAAAGGAGATCAGTATTTTCTTCTTCATCCAGTGAAGAACAGCAATACGATCCATCCACCACCACCCCGATTTCTTGTTATCAGACAAATAATAGATGTTATCTGTGCACTGTGAGGTAGAGGCTCTTGGCTTATCCAAACCTCTGTCAGTATGGCACGTATGTCCCCTGCTATATTTGTCTAACTGAATGAAACTATTTGAGTGAATGTTCCCAAAGCAAAGAAATTATTTTAGGTAACATGAAGTCTTCCTTTACAAGGGGAACCCCATTTACTCCCTTGTTTGGAAAAATCTGTATCTGTATCTACATTTCTAAATCTCAGCACTATTGACATTTTGGGCTGGATAACTCTTTGTTGTGAAATGCTGTCCTGTGCATTGTAGGATGTTGGAGAGGATTTCTGGCTTCTATCCATCCCCTTAATTGTGAGGACCAAAATGTCTCTAGAAATTGTTGAATGTTTCCAGGGGGCAGGAGAAGCAAAATCACACATCCCCACTGAGAACCGTTTATCTACACACAACTCCCTGCTGCCACACCTCCACACATACTCCCTCACTAAACGCTAATCAGTTTCCAAACTATCGTTACAAAGAATGAGTAATTTTTTTTATTTTTTTAATCCTAGTTTTAGAGAATAGGAGAGTCAACTGATAGCTGTGTATTTTGAAAACTTTTGTGTCATTTAAGGCCTTTATTTCCTTGTTGATCTTTTGCTTGGATGATCTGTCCATTTCAGTGAGGGGAGTGTTAAAGTCCCCTACTATTACTGTATTATTGCTAAAGGGTTTCTTTGATTTTGTTATTAATTAGTTTATATAGTTGGCTGCTATGATGTTAGGGGCATAGATATTTAAAATTGTTAGATCTTCTTTTTGGACAAACCCTTTAAGGATGATATAGTGTCCTTCCTCATCTCTTATTATGGTCTTTGGCTTAAAATCTAATTGATCTGATATAAGGATTGCCACCGCAACTTTCTTTTGATGTCCATTAGCATGGTAAATTGTTTTCCATCTCCTCAATTTAAATCTGGAGGTGTCTTTGGGTCTAAAATGAGTTTCTTATAGGCAGCATATTGATGGGTTTTGCTTTTTTATCCATTCTGATACCTTGTGTCTTTTGATTGGGGCATTTATCCCATTTACATTCAGGGTAACTATTGAGAGATATGAATTTAGTGCCATTGTATTACCTGTAAGGTGACTGTTACTGTATATTTTCTATGTTCCTTTCTGATCTACTACTTTTAGGGTCTCTCTTTGCTTAGAGGACCCCTTTCAATATTTCCTGTAGGGCTAGTTTAGTGTTTGCAAATTCTTTCAGTTTTTGTTTGTCCTGGAAGCTTTTTATCTCTCCTTCTATTTTCAATGATAGCCTAGCTGGATATAGTATTCTTGGCTGCATGTTTTTCTCGTTTAGTGCTCTGAATATATCATGCCAGTTCTTTCTGGCCTGCCAGGTCTCTGTGGATAAGTCCGTTGCCAGTCTAATATTTTTACCATTGTATGTTACAGACTTCTTGTCCTGGGCGGCTTTCAGGATTTTCTCTTTGTTGCTGAGACTGGTAAATTTTACTATTAGATGATGGGGTGTGGACCTATTCTTATTGATTTTGAGGAGGGTTCTCTGCACCTCCTGGATTTTGATGCTTGTTCATTTTGCCATATTAGGGAAATTCTCTACAATAATTCTTTCCAATATACCTTCTACTCCCCTCTCTTTTTCTTCTTCTTCTGGAATCCCAATTATTCTAACGTTGTTTCATCTTATGGTATCATTTATCTCTCAAATTCTCTCCTCGTGGTCCAGTATTTGTTTGTCTCTCTTTTGTTCAGCTTCTTTATTCTCTGTCATTGGTCTTCTATATCACTAATTCTTTCTTCTGCCTCATTTATCCTAGCAGTAAGAGCCTCCATTTTTTATTGCACTTTATTAATAGCTTTTTAAATTTCAACTTGGTTAGATTTAGTTCTTTTATTTCTCCAGAAAGGGCTTTTATTTCTCCAGACAGGATTTCTCTGAAATCTTCCATGCCTTTTTCGAGCCCAACTAGAACCTTGAGACTTGTCATCCTGAACTCTAAATCTGAAGTATTACCAATATCCATATTGATAGGTCCCTAGCTGTTGGTACTGCCACATGTTCTTTTTTTTTTTTTTTTTTGTGGTGAGTTTTTCCACCTTGTCATTTTGTCCAGATAAGAATATATGAAGGAGCAAATAAAATACTAAAATGGTGGCAAAGACCCCGGGACAATGTGCTTTAACCAAATCTCTCAGAAGAGACCCCAAGTCATGGGTGGGAGAAAAGGAGGTAAAAAGAAGTTCAGAAAAAAAAAATATTTAAAAAAGAAAACAAAGAAAAAATATAAAAAAGAAATATATATATATATATATACGTATATATATATATATATATATATTAGACTGGTGACTAGAACAGGGTTACCCACTTACTTTTGGGAGTAGTTTGGTCTCTTGGAAGAAACTACCTCCCAAAATTTTAGTGAATGAAAAACATATATAAGGGTAAACACAATAAAGGAATGGAATGTGAGTATAAAGATGAAAAAAAAAATTTTTTTAATTTCTAAAAAAGGAGTTGATAAGATCAGTTGGTTGGGAGAATAAAGAAAAAGAAAGTGGAGAGAATTTGCTCGGGATGGAGACTAGAACAAGCCCGATGTTAGATTTAGGGTGTATTTTGATCTGTTAGAAGTGTACCCGCAATTTTTAAGAAGAAAAAATCCTATGTCTATAAAAAAAATAAAGTTAGATACAATGAAGGATAAAGTATGACTATAATAATGAATGTTCAAAAAGATTATTTTTTTTATGGAAGGTATTGTTAAGATAAACTAGTTAAGAAACATTAAAAGAGAAAAAGATTAAAGTTAAAAAAAAATTAGGAGAAAAAAATAAAATAAAAAATTAATTAACTTTGCAAGACTAAAGAATTACTGCGAGAAAGCCATGAATTCCATGCTTTGCTTTCTCCTCCTCTGGAATTCCGCTGTTCCTCTTTGTAAGTGAACTTGGTCTTGGCTGGGTTTCTTGTTGATCTTCTGGGGGAGGGGCCTGATGTAGTGATTCTCAAGTTTCTTTGCGAGAGGCAGAATTGCACCTCCCTTACCAGGGGCCAGGCTAAGTAATCTGCTCAGGTTCGCTTTCAAGAGCTTTTGTTCCCTGAACACTTTCCTGTAGAGTTCCAGAGGACGGAAATGAAAATGACGGCCTCCCAATCTCTGGCCCAGAAGAGCCGACAGCTTGGGGCCCTACCCCTTAGTGTGCCCTCAGAGAAAAGCGCTCAATCACTGCCATCTCCCTGGCCTCCGTCTGCGCTCTGAGCTCACCCAGCCTGTGATCAAGCACCTCTGTCTCTGGCACACAGCTCTGCCTGGAGTCTCTGAACCCTGCAGATCCCTGAGCTCTTCCAGGGGGTCTCCCCAGATCTTGTAGGGACCTCACACACAGAGCAGTGGCCTGTGCCACAGATTACAGTTCAATGTAACCCCGAGTTGAGAGCTCACTCCTCAGCTCTGTCTCTGCATCCGGCTTCCTACTCTAATACTTGTGAGCTCTGCGACACTCAGACACCCCCCCAATCCTTCTGTGATCCCGCAGGACCTGAGGCCACATGTCCCCGCATGGGCTTCACCCTCTGGAGCGATGTCCCTCAGTGGAGCAGACTTTTAAAAGTCCTGATTTTGTGCTCCGTTGCTCTGCCACTTACCGGGAGCCGGCCCCTCCCACCACGGTCTATCTTCCTGTCGCTTTGGATTCACTTCCCGCTGGTCCTACCTTTCAGAAAGTGGTTGATTTTCTGTTTCTAGAATTGTTGCTCTTTTTCTCTTTGATCTCCTGTTGGTTTTGTAGGTGTTCGGAAGGGTTTGATAAGCTATCCAGCTGATCTCCTGTAACCTGATGTCATCTCAGCCTGCTCTCAATAGAGATCTTTTTATAAATAGTATCTTTTATGGACAACTAAGTTATGAAATAATTTAAGGTGGAGCTTCTCTGTTTGAGGCTTGGATTGAGAGCAGTGGGAAGGGGGGCTATTTTGCTTGCCTTGTGGTTACTCTGTCTCCACTGGAACTGTTCTTAAGTCACTGTTCCAGAACCCAAATAATCATAGGAAAATATTTTGAAAAATACTACTCCATAATAAATGCTTAAATTGGAATACTGTTATTAGCCAGATAATTATAAGTCAGTATTTTTTGCTAGCATTGAAATCTATAATTATTTTTCATCTTCCTTAAATAATAGTTAAGATACAACTAAATCCTTAAAAAAGCCACTTTAAAAAACTCCACTATGTTTTAATTGTGTGAAAATTGTCATTAGTCAATACAATTTAATTCAATGGCAACAAAAGTTATCTGAGCCTACTTTAATAAGACATGGATATTTTCACTTTTCTTGGTGTTAAAGAAGTATAGCTTGCTAATTAGAGGAGGTTTATGGAAACAAGTAACTTAGAAGCAAATCCTGCCACTGATTGTGAGACTCCATGTTTGTTCCCGAGCAACTGAGAACCTTATCTCCCTTATTGGTCAAGTTTAAGGATAGTAGTACCCACACCAGAGGATTGTGCATGTCATATAATGTATTACATCTGCCCTGCATGCAGAAAGTGCTAATGTTTGCAATTATTTTTACATTTACTATTTAAAAATTTTAAATACATGTATGTAAATGTTCACAGTAATGGGCTACATTCTAATTGTCATACCACAGTGTCCAGAAACATGAAGTAGCAAGGCTGTGTAGTCAGCATTGTTGTTATCGTGGCCACATATAATGTCTTGAAAAGCATGAGTTCTTGATTTGGATAGCCATAGTTCTACTACTATCATCATAACTCTGTAGTGTGGAGCAAGTCCTAGAACTTCTAAGCTTTTATTTGGTGTTTTGAATATTAAAAAAGCTAAAATGGGTAAAACAGTTTAGTATTCAGAAAATGTTCATTATAATAAATAAATAGCATATATAATAAAGGTTAGCTATGATGATGATGTTGATCTTATCATCAACATTAATATTTTTTCTTACCTACCATTGTCTTTTACTTAGTAGCAGCTATTTTGGGCTAGGAAGACTTGCAAAATATACTTATGCATCTGGATAGAATTTAGAAGACATTACTAAGATATATTATTAATGTCTCAAAAAAGGTCACCATAAACAGAAAAAAAGTAGATCTCAAATTCCTTAGCAGTTAGCTATAGTAATTGATGAGTGTTAAGTGCTGTATAAAGCTTTGCTGAATGAATGAATGAATGAATGAATGAAGTGATGGATGTGAATAAATGAATTAATTAATATAAGGAGAAACAGGCCTAATAGCTTAGAGAGAACCCATGCTGAAATGTATCCATATGCACCAAAATATGAAATAATTTGAATAATTTGAATCAAGTGCTTTACTGTTGCACTTGTTAATTTGGCACAGGTTTGGTTGTCATAGATGAGAGTCAGAGAATAAAGATTTGATAGCACCAGGATGAGAGAATCAGAATTTTATATCTGAGTTTAGGTTCTTATTCCTTTTAATTTTAAATGTAGAAAAAAAGGCTTGACTTTGAAAGTACTTGCTAAGGAATGATCATACAAGCAAAAACACAAATTCTAGGAACTGAGCCAAGCTCTGATTTCTTCTGTCCCTAGAGTGTTTTATTTAAAGAAACCATTGATTTCTGCCACTATGCTGAAGAAACTCATGTGCAAAGGTGGCCAAAAAATCTGCCTCTAATTCAGTTTTCCAGGATCCTTTCCAAGGGGAGATCAACTTCTTTTGGATTAGCACATGAGCAGCTTTGCTGAAAGTAGCCTTTTATGCTTTAAGCTCAGTTTTTTACTAACACATTGAAAAGGAAAGAAAAACTCTCTGTGATCATTTCTATGAATCCTAGAAACTTTAGCTTGCTTCATTTTAATATTTAGGAAAAAGAAAGTACTACTATAATCAAATGAAGTTTTTCCAAAGGAACTGTCAACAGCTCATTGTTTGCCTGAGGCTTACTTGAGGGTATTTCCTTATGAGACACTAAAGTACAATTAAAAATATCTAGCTTTCTGCCTTGTGATTTGAAGAAACTTGCAATATCACTAGCGATTTTTTCTAATGGATAAACATGCTTTCAAGATAGGCCAGTAAAAAAAACATCTTATACTTTGCAGTTTCAAATAATGGAGCATATGAGCTCCTCCCAGTAAACTGGAGCATTTTTTTTTTTCTTTAATGCATGTGCATAGACTTTGTATTCTCAAAATTAGCCTTAGACCCATATGTAAAACAGTGTGATACATGCAGAACATGCCTGATGTCCTTGCCAAAAATAATCCTGTATTAGGCAAGAGAGAAAGTAAACTGTGATGATGTTTAGTCTTAATAAACATGGCCAGTGATGCCCTAACTTTCAGAAGTTACATAGATGTATTTTGAATACGAAGCTTATTATTTTTAGGTGCATCATGAAAAGCAGAATTGGAAGTACAGGGAAGCAGTGTGACTGCATTGTGCATGTGTGCAATGTGCTTTATTAGGAGATATGTGGTCTGTGTTCTTGTTTGAAATAAATTTAACTATAATTTTACTGGCAAACACATTATGGGTTTCTCAGTGACTCCAACCACCGCCAAGGATATCAGATAGCATAGATGCCACACTTACATAGAATAGTTAGTTATTGACCGTCAATAACCAGAATCCTTTCTTCTTCACCAATATGGTTTTTCTTGCATGTGTATGTAGACTATTCCTACTTTTATGCCCATCCTACTATTCCATTTAATGCATTTTTGCATTTGATTTGCTTACATCAAAGTGATCAGAAACTTTATTAGAGAATTAAATAGGAAGAAAAAGATATTCTTTCCCTCTTCAAGTGCAACTTTATTTCAGAAGACATTACTTTAAAATCTTTAGAAGTTTCTTCTGTATTTCTGCCTTCATACTTCTAAAGAATAATGCATATTACTATTTTTATGTATTCATTTCCAAAATTATCACTGATATCAAGTTATGCATGAGGATATACCTGTGCTTCAGCCTTGACTATCCAGCCTGCTCCTCCCAAAATAATGGATTTTTTGAAAAGCAACAAGCAAATAATAGAATACTACAGTGAATGGCACATGCTGAATTTGTACAAATACACTTCAGTTATCTTTCCTCTTTTTTACACCCTTCCCATCTTCCCCTCAGTAAATAATTTCCCTTTTTTTAATTTGCAGTTTTCAATACATCTGTCATTTTTTTTCTTTTTTTAAAATGCTTCATCAGAGCTACAGTATAATTTAGCGATGAGACTTCACTTTGCTATTCTCCTTTGTTTAGTCAAATGATTTATGGATTTCTCATTTCCTCTTTCTTGTTTTATCCCATTTTTGCTTGAGCATCTTATATGTTAGCTTTTTGAGATCAAAGGATGCTGGGAAAGTGACAGTCTTGCCACGTCTGTATATATCTTTATTCTACCCTCAGATTTTAACATTTATGCTTAGAATATTATACACAAAATACAAATGATTTTCTCTCAGAATTTTGAAGGCATTACTCCAGTGATTTCTAGCATTCTGTACTGCTGTTGAAAATCTAATACTCTTCAGGTATTTATTTCTTTATATGTGATATCTTTTAATTTCTCTTTTAGGATGTTGTATTTTTAGCCTTCTGAAATTTCATGAAGTTGTACTTAGTATTTTTCTTTTGTCCTTCACTGTGTTGGACACTGCATGGACCCATCACTCTGTTGTAGGGTACTGGTTCTATTAATCTCATATTTCCTCCCTTTTTTCCATTTATATCTTTTATCATGATTTCTGAGGTAATTTTTATGCTTTGTATTTCTGCACTTATTTGAAATCTTAGATATGGGTTTTTATTTTCCATTTTCAATACCTCTTATTTTTCACTTAAGAGGTCTGATTATTTTTCCTTTTTCATAACATACCTTCATTGGGGGAAGCTTTTAGGATCTTTTCTTTACCACTAGTCTTCTGAAACTTCACAAAGATGATGTTTTTCTTTTATCGTTCCCTCTGCTGGGCACTCTATGGACCTTTTGTGGCATGACACTTCAGTACTGGTCTCTTAGTCTCTTACATTCTTTCACAGATTTCCATCTCTTTATCTTTTGTCCTAACATTTGGGATATTTTCTTTACTTTGTATTTTAACTCTTTAAGACCTCTTTCTTATTTTTCATCAGAATGCTCTGATTTTTTTCCCCTGATACTGTTGTTTTATGAAGAGAACAACCTTCTGTTTTCTCCCTGAGGATATGACTTAATTACAGGTTTTTGAAAGTTTATCCTGTTCTCTGATGTATCAGTCAGGGTCCCAGCAGGAGACAGATGTGTTTAAACTCAAAGAGTTTAGCTGAAAAGAGTTTAATGGAAAGACTATTTTTAGGTGTTTGGGCAGGAATAAAGGAGCCAGAACGATTCTGATGATGGCTGAGTTGTTACTACACATAGGCCTAAGAAGGAGGGAGAGTTGTTACCAGAATTTGGGAGAGCTTGGAGCTGTGAAGCTGAGAATCAGAGCCACTGCCAAGGCCATGGTGCCATTCAAAGGATAAATATCTCATTTTTCTGATGAGGGAGAGTGGGAAAGCTTGGCTGCACAGGGTGGAGAAGGGGAACTGAGTGTTCTCTTGCCTTCAGCTAAGCTGCAACCAGTACCTATGATTTTGGTCCTGCCTTTACATATAGTCTGTTGATACTTGTAGTATCCTATCCCTTTTAGGAGTTCTGTGGAATGAACTAGCTCACTTATATTAGTGTCCTTCTCTATAGGAACTTTAGGTTGAAGTACCATAAACTCTGCTAAATTAGCTAGCAGTCCTCCATCTGCTTTGTGTCTTCTAAAAGGTTTTGAACTTTCCCATCCACTGATCTATCCTCTCCATTTTCTATCTTTGTGCGTTTATACTTGATTTTATTCATAGTAAAGAAGAAGTGGAGTCTTTGTGAGGAGAGACAATAGAAGGTGATCACATAAGGTTAGTCTTTTATTTTTAACCAGAACAAGTAATAAATATTTACTTTTGCAATACTATCCAGATATAATACAGGGACTGTGCTAAATTCTACAAGGAGATTACAGCACATACTTAACAGCTGAAACGTTTGAGATTCCTCAAGCAAGAAAGAAAAAACCAAAGTGAGGTTCTTACTAGATATCAACTTCTACCATTTTTGAACATCAGTTTCACCATCCTCAACCCTGTCAGCTTCTCTAATGCCTTCTTTCCATTTATTCACCCCACCACACTTCTCCCACAACCCCTAGCATTCATTCAACGCAATTAGATAAGCACAGTATTAGATAAATGAGTGTCCACAAATGCTTTTCAGTGTTCCCCAAGCCTAAATTTTAATCTTCATTCTTTATAAAGTCTTTAAGGAATGTTGCTTTTTTTTTTAATTTTAAAAATGTAAATTTTATTTATTTTCTTTTTTTTTAGTTTCAGGTGTAAAATTTAGTGACTCATCACTTACATATAACATTTGGTGCTCATCACAAATGCCCTCCTTTATAGGCATCACCTATTAAAGGTAATATGCTATTTAAGCATTTTCTTTAAAAATTCGTTTTCAGGGGCACCTGGGTGGCTTAGTCATTGAGCATCTGCCTTCAGCCCAGGCCCTGATCCTGGAATCCTGGGATCCAGCCCTGAATTGAGCCTGCTTCTCCCTTTCCCTCTGCTGTTCCCCCTCCCTATGCTCTCTCACTTTCTCTGTCAAATGAATAAATAAAATCTTTTTAAAAAATTCTTTTTTATTCTAGATCATTTATTATCAAATAGTTATATCTTCTATGTGCTCTTAGGAAAATTTACTGAAACAATCTTGCAAAATATAAAAATAAGTATAAAATATTCTTTGGATTTTAGAAAATCAGATATGCTTCATATATAGGGGAAATTTTGGCATATATCTTTTATTGCATTTTTTAATCATTTTTCAAATCTGTTTTTTCAATTTGTCATTTTATAATTTAATAATATGCTAAATTCCCTAATTTAATTCCTAACAGATTTTATTTTACATGTTTGTTATTTTATACATATGTATTGCTTTGTGACTTTTGTAAGTCATGGCATTTTGTGTTTTGAATTTTTATTGTTATTGCAGGCTAGCTAGTCCCTGGCCTGATTTTTTGTTTTACATTTGTCTGATCTTACTTTGCCTATTCACTTCTGAGTCATTGGGTCTCACATATGTCACATTTAAACTATTAGAGAAACTTTAACCTTATTTCAACAATTTGTGTTCTCCTTATTGCTGTAATTTTATACTTCATGGATTTATAAATTTGACTTCTCTACTATGCTATTAATTAATTATTTTCTCACTGACTTTGAAGATAACCCACCTCTTTTTAATTTTGTAAATAGATATATTATTTTTATAAAAATTTAAATCTATCTTTATAGCTGTTAACTTTTCAACTTCCCGTTGGACAAGATCCAGTGGTTAGCATTAGCTGCCTTCCATTAGCTTTTCCATTAATTTCTTTTTTTTTTAAATTTTTTTAAACCCCATTTACTTTAAAAAAAATTTTTTTTTATAAACATATAATGTATTATTAGCCCCAGGGGTATAGGTCTGTGAATTGCCAGGTTTACACACTTCACAGCACTCACCATAGCACGTACCCTCCCCAATGTCCATAACCCCATCCATTATTTTCTAAGTATTAGATTGAAAACCATTTATTGACTTTACAACATAGATTTTCTCCTTAAAACAATTTTTATTCAATTTTTAGCTACATGTAATACAATTACTTAGTCATTTTGTGTATTTTTCTAACTTCAAATTTCATTAGCAGTCTTTTCCAGCCATAATTTTTTTATTTTGAATTTGTCTGCTAAATTGTATTTTATTCTTTCTGAACACATTCTCAAAGGATAGCTTTGTAGATATACTTCTATTTATGTAAAGGTTTTCATCATAATTTTTATTTTATTACTGTATTATGTCATCTTCCTTCAGTTTGCCTTATATCAAACTACTTCCTTTCATTGACTTATTGGTAACATTTATAAATCTGTTTATAAATTCTATAAGAACATTTTTACAAGTATTTTCTTCTATTTAAAAAAATTCTTTTTGTGGGGTGCCTAGGTGGCTCAGTGGGTTAAGCCTCTGCCTTCAGCTCAGGTCACAATCCTAGGGTCCTGGGATCGAGCCCCACATCAGGCTCTCTGTTCAGTGGGGAGCCTGCTTCCCCCTCTCTGTCTGCCTGCCTCTCTGCCTACTTGTGATCTCCCTCTCCCTCTCTCTCTCCCTCTGTTAAATAAATAAATAAATAAATTTAAAAAATCTTTTTAAAATTTAAAAAAAATTCTTTTTGTATCTTCAAATAGTAGGCGTTCCTATTAATATCCTCATTTTAAATTAGGAACTATAATCTTATAGGTACCACAAACAGTTTTGGTTTTGTTGTCCTCTCCTTTGCCAATGGAGGTATATGTTTGACCAGTTTTGGTTTGTAATCAGAAGTTGTAGTCCATTTTGGCAGAGGTGAGACCATGGGTATGGAGGTAGCACAGGACTTGCTCTTGCTTTAATTTACAGTTACTTTGATGGAGGTGATTGGGTAGAGAAGACTCCAAACCCAGAACAAAGGAGAAAAGCTAAATAACAAGCAGAAATCGCAGCACTGTACAACATGGTGAGAGCTACTGTCATGTGTACTCACTGTTGAATACTTATTTTCTGTGCTAGAGATCTGAATTAACTCAACAAGAAAAAGGTTTTCACTGGGACAAAGTATGTGGTTGGTATGCCTATTGGCAACAGGAATATCCCTCAGCATCATGAACAGCCAAGTTCTCAGCTTGACTGAAGTGTTTCAAGAGACAAAGCTAATGTAAGCTTCTTTGAGACTAATGCTGAGTCCTTGCAGGTTGAAATGTTGATCTTTATAGGTGAAAGAGAATTTCAACTGGACAGCTTTTGATTTAAAATCTCTTTAATACTTAGAGGTCAGGAAAATTAGGAGGAACCAGAAGAGAAGAGAGATAATGAGCTGCTAGTGAAATACAACCAAAACAAAAGAAAAATCTGTCCAGAGAGTGAAGAAAATGTTTCAAGGAGTAAAGATGCCATCTAAGACGTATGCTGCACCTACTGAATAAGATGGGGAATGAGAAATGACCATTGGATTGTCAGTGTAGAGGGCAAATAAATAAGCTTGACAAAAACAATTTCTTAAAAGCCTAATGGAGTTGGTAAAGAAAGAGTGGGCGGGAAAGAATTAGAAACAGTTAATATAAATAGTTCTTTAGGAATTCTGTGATAGATTGAAGTCTCAAACTAGAGAAATGTGTAGAGAAAAATGGTCAAGGAAGATTTTTTCTCTTTTTTAAGATCAGAGATACTAAAACGTGCCTGTATGCAGCTGAAAGTAACATAGAGAGAAAAACAACTGATAAAGTGGGAAAAAGAGGAAACAATAGCAAACACAATACTGTTGAAAAAAGTAAAATGCAGCTCTGCATTTTGAGGTGCTATTGGGGACCCAGTGGCTCTCACTCGACTGCTGATAATATTCCCACGTATTTGTAAGGATGATTTTGTGCTTTGATTCTGGATGGTTAAATTTAAGTCTTTCCACTTTTTAAACATTTCTAACCATTTAATTCTGGTTGGGAAGACATTGACCACCAATCCTATTGTCAAGCTGCTTTTCTTCCCCCCCTATTTGTACATCCAGTGGTCTTTTAAATAGAAATTTGAAGGGAAAGGAGGTATAAGATAAGTATTTATGCTTATACTTATTGCCCATATTCTCTCAAAGCTAAACTTTGTCATATGTCTTATTTAATAATACCTTTATTGTGCTATCATTTTTTTCTCTAAGTTGCTCTTTTAGAAATACTTAAAAATAAATTTCAGTTACTCCCATTTATCCACATTCAAGGTACTAATATGTAGACTCACTTTAAAGACATAAAACAGTCAATATTTTTCTTTTTTTTTTAAGACTTCATTTATTTACATGAGAGAGAGTGAGAGGACACATGTGGGGGGAGGGGCCGAGGGAGAGGGAAAAGGAGAAACAGGCTCCCCACTGAGCTAAGAGCCCAAGAGCCTGAGATCATGACCTGGGCCAAAGGCAGATGTTTAACTGACTGAACCACCCAGGCATCCCCAGTATTTTTATTAAAGCTGATTAGTCCTTATGCTGGTATATAATGAAGATTAAAAAGTTACTACACAATTGAAAATTTTGAGTTTCTAAAAATCTTTCTTTTCATTTAACATAAAAGTTATAAATTTTGTCTGAGGAAATAAAATGTCCCTGAAAGCTTATTACCATAGCAGCAGGAAGTACAGAGGCAAGGAAGAAAAAACAATATATCCACATCAGAATTAGTGAGTGGGTAACATTTCAGTTTATCCCATGTGCTGGTGAAATTCATTGTGTTTTGTCACATCATTCTGAAAGAAAGGATTTTCTGTGTTCTGTAGAAATAATAATGAACATCTTCTCCCCCCACACACAAAAGACTTTGACTTTTTAAGTTTAAATATTATATGACTATAAAAGACAACACAGCTTAAAACCACATAATAAACAAATTTGTTTTCATTTAAATCTGACTAAAATTGTCTTACAATGACAGTGATAGCCTTCTCTTCCCCTCAGAGACGACTGCCATTCTTGCTTCAGTTGAAGTAAAAGGTTCATGGACATAGAAATTCCAGTAGTGACAAGTTAGCAATGAGACTTATTTCCAATTAATAAAACCTTGAAACTAGATAGAGTACAAATCACATTCAGTCTTTGAGACTTCACTCTTACTCCATGGTAAGGAGGCACAATGAATCAGATCAGTTATATATATGCACACACACAAATGAACACACGAGTTTCTATTAGCCATAAGAGAATGCTCCCAAACATAGAATATAACTTTTTAGAGTCAAAGAGAAAATGTTAGTGAGGGCCCCAGAATGCTGTATCAGTTCAGACTCATGGATTCCGCTACATTAAGTTATACCCCGAGGCTTCATTTATTGGTGTTAACATACTCTTAAGAGTTTATGAGTGCCCTGGTTTGGGAAATTGTGGTTGTTCAATAGTGATTCATCTGTGGCTCCCTCTACTGATAGAATCACTCTAAACAGACAATGTTCATAGCAGCAATGGCCACGGTCGCCAAACTGGGGAAAGAACCAAATGCCCTTCAACAGATGGATGGATAAGGAAGATGTGTTCCATATATACTACGGAGTATTATGCCTCCATCAGAAAGGACGAATACCCAACTTTTGTATCAACATGGATGGGACTGGAAGAGATTATGCTGAGTGAAATAAGTCAAGCAGAGAGAGTCAGTTATCATATGGTTTCACTTATTTGCGGACCATAACAAATAACACGGAGGACATGGGGAGATGGAGAGGAGAAGGGAGTTGAGGGAAATTGGAGGGGGAGATGAACCATGAGAGACTATGGACTCTGAAAAACAATCTGAGGGTTTTGAAAGGGAGGGGGGTAGGAGGTTGGGGGATCCTGGTGGTGGGTATTATGGAGGGCACGTATTGCATGGAGCACTGGGTGTGGTTCATAAATAATGAAATCTGTTACACTGAAAAGAAATTAAATAAAAAAAACAAAGTTTATTAAAAAACAAAACAAAACAAAACAGTGCTGGATTTTCTAAATACCAAGCTATCTAAAATGAAATCTTAGCCCCAAACAAATGGACTTGCTTGCCCCCCTTTTGTTTCCAAATAAATGCTCACTAAGAACAGTTGCATGGTACATGTCTTTTTAAAAAATTCAGTTGCATCAAAATGTGCATAAATGCACTTAAGACCCTACAGACCCAGCAACATGTTACTATGATAACTATGGACACTTATCAGCTACCCTCAGCAAGGACTGAGTATCTCCTACCTTTATGAAGAACTTGTTTTATTTTCTTCTTCCTATAATGAGCCAGCAAGGTCACAAATAACAACAGGAGTATTTTTTCAGATCTCTGTTTTCAAAATACAGTATTAGAGAAGTTTGTTCAAACAAAGCCCAGTAAACTAGTGGTATAGTCTATTTGTGACCACCTCCTTCCAAGATCCTATTGTTTGCCTAACTCTTGCCATATTCCTCCTGGTAGAGTTGGTTCTATGTTTTGCTAGATTAAACTTCCAGGTCATTTCTGAAAGGAGAAAGGAAAGTTCTCTGTACCTCACAGATAGCGCAGAAGTTCTTGTGTTATAAATTCTATTTACTCTCACAGAGAAATGAATATATGCTGCATGGGGTTTCTGCAAGGGACTAACTTAGCAACACCCAAAGGTGCCTGGGTGCTTAGTCAGTTAAGCATCTGACATTGGCTCAGGTCATGATCTCAGGGTCCTGGGATTGAACCCCATCAGGCTCCATGCTCAGCGGGGAGTCTGCTTGTCCCTTTCCCTATGTCCCATCCCCAATCATGATGCCTCTCTCAAATAAATAAAATCTCTAAAACAAAATTATAGATATAGCCCCTGTTTTGGAATTTACATTATCCCCAGCACCCAAGCTTGGGCTCATGTCTTGGAATCATTATACCCTCAGATGTACTAAAGATCACCCCTCCTTTAAGCTTTCAGCTTAGTACAAAAGTTATAGAAACATATTAACTGGGGTGCCTTGGTGGCTCAGTCATTTTAAGTATCCATCTCTTGATTTTGGCTCAAGTCATGATCTCAGGGTTGTGAGATTGAGCATATGTCACGCTCCGCATTGACCGTGGAGCCTGTTTAAAATTCTCTCTCTGTCCTCCCTCTGCCCCTCCCTGCTCCTCTTGCTCTCTCTCTCTCTCTTTCCAAGAAAGAAAGAAAGAGAAAAGGAAGGTAAGGGAAGAGAGAGGGGAAAGAAAGGGGAAGGGGGAGGGAGAAGGGAAGGGCAGGGGGAAGGTATTCACTGCTATACCCAGGTATAAAACCCAGGTTACTTGGTGTATAGAAAAGGGAAACTAACCCACATATTTGTGACTTTCTCCAGTTCCTTTCTTTTACAGAGCAGTTACAATCACACTTATGTTTTATATCTTTAGATCCTACAGGTCTTGAATTAGCATTATGTTTCAAACACAATAATGAGAAAATGTTTTTATTAACTATTTATTCTCCATTTTTCTCTTCCATAAAACTTTTCTTAATCCAAAGGATTAGAACAAAAATCATATTCAAAAAACAATTTCTGTTAAAACTCTGTTATATATTTTTTAAAAATTATGTGATGAGTATGTACATATGTATTTATACATTTATACTGTATAATGATATTTAAAGTTATTTTTATCTATTTTAAAACAGCATATAAAAAAGCAATTTGAAAACAACTTATATTTCTGTAGTACTGAATCTGACTTTATATCTCAGGTGAGGAAATAGAACCCGTATTTCTCTTTTAGCACTGGGTATGTCAGGATGTCCCAGCATCTCCATTTTGCGATTTTAAATATTATCTTCTATGATAACTGATGAAACCTTTTCCTAAGAGTCAATTCCAAAATAAAGAACTTTAAGAATGAACCAGAATTTGTGAGTTTGGCTATATGCAGCCAATATAACTGAAAGCTAAAATTTTATTGTTCAAATCATCAATTTTCATTTCAGTTTTATTGTCCCTCTTCCACTTATCTGAAAGAATGGTCATAAGTATGATTTCTGAGTCTGAAGTTGCTGCAATTTGAGACCCTATAAATATAGTTGTCATTGTGATGGTGGATTTAATGCTATACTAGGTTTGCCTAAACAACTCTTCCTAGAGGAGCTTTTATCTGACTCCAAGTGATGGATGATGAAACCCAATTGCTCATGAAACTTTATTGTTCTGTGTGTGTGTGCCTATGCTTGTGTGTTTTGATAGAAGTGAACATTCATCAGCCATTTTCAAATATATTATCCTTTGATTTCGGTGAATCTCTTATAACTCCTCATAACTAGTCTCTTGGGTACATGTACACATTGCAGAGGTTCACCGTTACAACTTAACATCTGTATGATGGCTTGCCTCTCTGTTTTTCCCCTTGGTATATCAGAGAAAGTCTTAGAGAGCAGCATTGTTTTAGAATCAAGGATCAAGAAATCCCAGCTTTAGAGCCATTAGCAGTGGTTTTGGATAAGTTGTTTGATCTGGTCAAACCAGATGTTAAACTCGTCATAATGCTTATAGTAAATAAGATAATGCAATACAGAACACTCAATATATCTAATATGCACAAATAAGGAAGGATGACTAAGTTTCACCTAGAATATATGGTGGCAATAAATGTCTGGATGAGCTGGATCTCTGCATTTCAACAGACTTCCATTGAATAGTATATTTTCTATAGTTTCTTGAACATTGTTTTTCTTGGCTTAGCATCATTCAAGTAGTTCTTTGCTTTGCTTCAATAGTTTTCTAACTGTTGATAATAATATCTTTTCTATTATATTACTTAGCCCATTACTTTATCAGTATTCTACCAATATTATCCTTAGTTCATGAGTCTGTTATTTTGATAAATGTATTTCTTTTATTCACAACTATGTGTAGTTTAAATCAAACTTTAGTCTAGAAAAAAAATTCTTTTGTATTATACACACACACATATATCTCATATATCATGGGCTTATCCATTTTTGTTATCCAGAGTTAAATAAATTCAGAGCATCTAGAATACAGATACTTTGAAGACAGGAATATACAACTGCATACAGAGCATAAAATGGGGGGTAGGTGGTAAAGCAAGAGAGCTGCAGTTTAAAAACACTTCCAGAGAAAAGAGTGAGCTTAAGATTATCCAATCTGGAATGAAAGAGAGAAACAACTTACAATTTAAAAACAAGCTGAACAAATAAAATGTTATGGATTAGCTGTGTCCCCCTAAAATCCCTATGTTGAAGTCCTAACTCTGGGTACCTTAGGATGTGATTGTATTTGGAGATACAGTTGTTTTTTTTTTTTTTTAAAGATTTTTTTTAAAATTTATTTGTCAGAGAGAGAGGGAGAGAGAGTGAGCGAGCACAGGCAGACAGAGTGGCAGGCAGAGGCAGAGGGAGAAGCAGCCTCCCTGCCAAGCAAGGAGCCCGATGTGGGACTCGATCCCAGGACGCTGGGATCATGACCTGAGCCGAAGGCAGCAGCTTAACCAACGGAGCCACCCAGGCGTCCTGGAGATACAGTTTTTACAGAAGTAATTATGGTTCAGTGCAGTTAATATGGGTGGGCCCTAATCAAATATGACTGATGTCCTTACTAGAAGAGGAAAAGACACCAGAAATGTGTATGCACAGAGAAAACGCCATGTGAGGATACAGGGGGAAAAGCAGGCAGGGCAAAGCAAACATACTAACACCTTGATCTTGGATTCCCAGCCCTTAGATCTGTGAGAAAATAAATTTTTGTTGTTTATTTAAGCCCTCCAGTCAGTGGTATTTTGTTATGGTGGACCCAGGAGACTAAAACACCAAAAAAACCAATCAGCCAAACAAAAAAACTAGCATTTATAGAGTGTCTGACTTTTCTTTCTAATTGCTCAAGTTTTCTATTCAGCAATCAAGAGATGTGTGGATTGATACACATTTTTACCATAAACTTACCTATACATTACATTTATGGAGTATCAAAAAATTAAGTAGTCTTACCCATTTCTCTAATCCTATTATCCTGCCAGCATTCCCACACATGATTGTGCTCCAGCACCCCCAAGTTTTCTTTCAGTTTGCACAAGTCCCTCCTTCTGCCCTCAGGGACTTTTGCAAATGATGGTCTCTCTGCTTAGCACATTCTTTCCTGATTCTGCTGGTCTACTGTTAGCTACTTATTTTTCAGATTCCATCTCAAATCTTACTTCCTTGAGAATGTGTTCCTGACATCTCAGTTTAAATCAGTCCCCAACTCCTTTAAGCATTATAATGCTTACTATATATGTCATCCTCTCTCTTGAGATTTGAATTACAAAAGGTGGCCCTAATGCAGTTTTGTCAATCTTGTATCCTAGCGTAGACTGTCTTGCCTGACACATAATAATATTGAAAAATACCTGCATGACAAATTAAGAGTAAATGTCTCTTAGGTAATAAGTGATGAAGCTGAGAGCCAAAAGGAATTCTTTCTGACTCCAAAGTCCATGCTTTCCTCTTTCTTCTTAAAAATGTGTGTATACAGGGGGAGACAAGATGGCGGGGAACTAGGAGGATGCTCTGGTTCAACCTGTCCCCTAAAGTGAGCTGATTACCTACCAAGGAACTCCGATCACTCATGAAATCAGCCTGAGATCAAAATTCTACTCGTCAGGATCTCTACGGGGGCAGAAGATGCCAGTGGGATGTCAGGATCTCTACGGGGGCAGAAGACGCCAGTG